>OV277349.1:47477314-47707314 GCA_922984085.1 Sicus ferrugineus
GACACAGACACAGACACAGACACAGACACAGACACAGACACAGACACAGACACAGACACAGACACACAGACACAGACAGACAGACACAGACAGACAGACACAGACAGACAGACACAGACAGACACAGACAGACAGACACAGACAGACAGACAGACAGACACAGACAGACAGACACAGACAGACAGACAGACACAGACAAACAGACACAGACAAACAGACACAAACATACAGACACAGACATACAGACACAGACACACAGACACAGACAGACAGACACAGACAGACAGACACAGACAGACAGACACAGACAGACAGACACAGACAGACAGACAGACACAGACACAGACACACAGACACAGACACACAGACACAGACAGACAGACACAGACAGACACAGACAGACAGACACAGACAGACAGACACAGACAGACAGACACAGACAGACAGACAGACACAGACAAACAGACACAGACAAACAGACACAGACAAACAGACACAAACATACAGACACAGACATACAGACACAGACAGACAGACACAGACATACAGACACAGACAGACAGACAGACAGACAGACAGACAGACAGACAGACAGACAGACAGACACAGACATACAGCCACAGACATACAGACACAGACATACAGACACAGACAAACAGACACAGACACAGACACAGACAGACAGACATACAGACACAGACAGAGAGACACAGACAGACACAGCAAAGGCGCAACTCAGACTCAGTTGACGCAAGTAAGTTCACGGAAACCTAAAAAATTGAAAGAATTGCGAAGAGGCGTAGACCCGAGGCAATCGTTATCGAGAAAAATGGGAGCTTACGTATGCGGAAATATTGCGTAAAATGAAGACGGACTCCAATCTAGGTGATCTGAGCCAGGCTGTGAGGAAGATAAGGCGCACGCAGAAAGGTGATCTGCTATTACAATTAAGCGAGGCAGGCGAGGAAGCCGAAAAAGTTAGAACCGCCATTAGTGCGAGCTTAGGTGGAGATGCAGCTGTCCGTGGTTTAGCAGAGAGAGTTGTCCTCGATATTAAAGATATTTATGAGAACACCGTAAAGGCCGAAGTGTTTGAAGCGACCGTAGCACAATTTAACCTGAAAAACTTCATGCAAGTGGATGTGCTTAGGCTGCGACGAGGATATAGAGGTACCCAAACAGCAGCGGTAGGGTGACGATTGAGGATGCAAACGCCCTTATCAAGGCAGGGAAATTAAGGATTGGCTGGGGTTAGCTGTCGCATACGCGAGCAAACATTTCTGACCAAATGCTATCGGTGTCTTGAGTTCGGGCATATCTCTAAACACAGAAAGGAAGGAAGGAAACCAACCACACATGTGGAGGATACAAATGTGCGGCATACCAGAAAGCCAGATTAGCATCAAAAGAAGTTAAACAAATAAAAACCAACCAATGAAGGTATTGCAGCTTAATCTAAACCATTGCAAAGCAGCACAGGAATTACTGGAGCAAACAGTTTTGATGTGGCAAACTACGTGTTGATGTGGCAATCTGAGCGAACCTTACACAGGCAAAACGGGTGGCACGTGGGCTGCAGATACACTAGGCAAGGCAGCAATATGGACACCAATTTAAATGCTTCGGATATGATAGTCCATAAGGCCAAGTTTGGCCTTGTATGTGCTAAAATAAGTGGTATATATATATATATATATATATATATATATATATATATATATATATATATATATATATGTGCCTAGTGCAGACATAACATAACATGCTATGTGCCCCCTAGTGCAGACATAAATACCTTCAACATGGTACTATATGCACTGACTAGCGATGCACGTCGGAGGAATCCTGCTTTGATCGCTGGGGATTTCAACGCGTGGGCCACGGAATGGGGTTCCAATAGAACAAATCCCCGAGGTAGGTCCCTTTTAGACTCCTTTTCTTCCTTGCACGTGATGCTCTTAAATACAGGCTCTGAGCACACTTTCAGCAAAAATGGATTAGGTTCAGTAATTGACATTGCCTTCATAAGTACCTGATTTTTTCCAAGGACGAAGTGGCAAATTAGTGACTGCTACTCACAGCGATCATCGAGCAATTAAAGTTGAGATCCAGAAAAGCTCAAGAGTAATTCCAAGCGCAGCAGAAATGAAAAGTATTAGTTGGAAGACTGAAACTTTCGAATGTGACATGTTTGTGCAAGCACTGACCGGCACAAGCATAAGCGGCAGGGCGGAAGAAGTTACAATGCAACTTTCAAACATAATGAAAGCAGCCTGCGATGCAGCAATGTCGCGTAAAATTAATAGAACGAGACGCAAGCCAGCGTACTGGTGGAATGAGAGTATAGCTGCCATACGCAAGGAATGTATTCATGCAAGAAGAAGGTGTCAAAGAGCAAGAAATACTGACAATTATGAGAGCAACAGGCAGCTTTATAAAAAGCAGAGGAAACTGCTAAAAGCAGCGATACGAGAAAGTAATAACAGGAGTCTCTGGAACTCTGCGACGATGCCGAAAAACACCCCCGGGGGTTTTCCTATAAGCTGGTACTAAAGAAGTTGAAGAGGACCAAACAGCCAACTAATCCTCGTGCTCCCGCCCGTTGAATAGTATTCAAGCCTATACGTTGATTGAATATACGGTGATCGTGGCTTCATATGCCAAATTTTATAGCTGGTGTAAGCCAATAATAGCAGGGTCAGCACCAATGCAGAGTAGCTGACGATATGATGATGGATTGTACTATTTTCAATAGCTTCTGGAAAGTGTATATTCTTCACGTGCTTGTTGGATTCCAAAACAGCGTCAAAATCTGAGGGCACCCTCGATAATTTTGTTACTATTGCTGCGGCCGTTTGAAGTTTTGTTGATTATTAGAGATGCTGCTTCAACCGCGGCTTCAAAACGTGTGTAGGACGTGTGCATTACTGTAGCTATTGGGAAATGCCCCTTAAGGCTCAGCATTGCGTTTCGTATTGTGCAATTGCTGTTTAATGTCAACATTCCTGTGTTAACCAACGAGAGCTGTTGTAACTCAGTCCCACATACAGCTGTTAATTCGGTTTTAGTATGAACCGAAAAAATCCATTGATTGGCTTTGCTGGTAGGGAGCCATTCATCGTTGTTATTAGTGGGAATATAATTGCAATCTGCTGTTGGTTTATTGGTTAAAAGCAGTACTTCGCACCTGTGAGCCAGTGAGTTAATTCCGTAGGTGAGTTGTCTATTTGAGAAGATGTACATATCGTCATCCAATCGATTGCAAGCCCTTAATTCCTCCCACGTCATTGGAAAATATTTATCCCGATGAGCATTGATTGCCATTATCTCCATGCTAGGGTGAATTCTCATGAGTGTTCCATTGTGAACTGCGGGAATGGGCACCAGATTAAATAGATACGACTCCAAGCCTACTAATGGAATGATTATTTTGAATATGGCATGTTGGTCTGTCAATGTGCCCTTGATGTCCATTGTGTTGTACAATTGTAAAAGGTTGTTATCGCCGTTTGGGAGCAACAGTCCTGGCGATATATGGTTTTTAATTTCCTTTAATTGCTCTTGTAGTTGTTTTGGCGTCAGCAGTAGTGGACTGACGCGCTCATGATGTACAGCAGTCATTACATCCAAGATTGCGGTTTGAACTCTTCTTAGATTTACGGCCATTGCTGAGAGTTGTGTAGAAAGCGATATATACCATTGGAAGATTTTGTAATGGTCGATTTCATCCATTAGTTCAGCAAGTTGATCATTAATGTGTTTCAGATTAGCTTGTGATTCCAATTCCTTTCTCTTGACAATATTTATTGTTGAATCTATTATGGAGGTTTGATTTTTCACTAACTCCAGTAGGAATTCTTCATTGTTTCGGACTTTGTTGATGGTGGTGGACATTTCTTTGGCATATTCACTAACACTCCAAATAGAGACCGGGCGACATTTCCAACAATGTCTAATGCTGCTCGCTTTTTGCGAGTACTATGTAGGATATCACTGTCAACTTGCATTTCGTTCCTTAATGTTCTAAAGTGCGCTGTTAAGGCGAGGCATGGTTTATTATACTTTAGTTTCCGACATATGTGGTCTAATGCATTTGTCCCGTTTTCAAAGGCCTTTAGTTCGTTTTGAAGTGGTAGAAGATCGTAATATACAATTAATGTCCAGGCTGTAGGAGAAATCTCAGTGAATCCTGTTCCATCGAAATATATTCCAAGTCCGTTGTTGAAATTCGTTATACATATAGAACCAGTGGCAGTAAAAAAAGAGCTACTATACAGTTGATCACCATTGGGGTGTGAGATATTCGTTTTCTTTTCGATGGGGTAGAAGATTCTTCGGGGAGCTCCTTCTGAAGCTTCGGTGGAATTTCAGCTCCTTCGCGTGAATGTTTCTGAGCCACTGAGGCAGTTGACCCTTCATCTGGGGTTGCAGCTGTGCTAGAATCCTCCTTCATTAATAGGGCTAAATTGTGGATTGGTCGACGAAGCATACCAGACGCGGTTTTTAGGTCCACAACTCGTACTGCTCCATCAGGACCACGGTATATTTTGGTCACTCTTCCCAAAGGCCAGTTGAGGACTGGAACGTTGTCAGTTTTAATGATTACTAGAGTGTCTTCCTTAATATCAGCGATCTGCTTCGTCCATTTTTGTCTGTGTTGTAATTGATTTAAATACTCCACGTTCCATCGTTTCCAAAATTCATGCTTTAGCTCAGACACTAATTTCCATCTTGTACAAAGGGATGTATTCAGTTTAGGTGCGCACACATCTACCTGAGCAGTCAGGGGTTCGCCGATTAAAAAATGACCAGGTGTTAATGCTGTGAGGTCATTAGGATCATTGGACATAAGAGTTAAAGGACGTGAATTCAAAATTGCTTCGACTTCTACTATGACTGTTTCTACTCAATCTACTTCTGATGTAATAAACGGTCGCGCTGGCGATATTCTTTCTGCTGTTAGATTTCCCATTATTTGCTTAAATAGGTTAGGTTTTGCTCGATTACATCGAACACAATTTGGAATAACACCTCTCGTCATATATTTGCCTTTTATGATCCAGAATTGTTGTCTGGATATAGCCAGAGGTGCCTGTGCTCCGCAATGTTTGTTGTCTTCATGTAGACCCTGGAGCAGTAACCTTACCAATGAATCATTATATGGTAAGAGTAGTGGATGTTTTACATCGTATGATAGATTAGCTGCTTGTAGACGACCACCCACTCGAAGAAGATTGTGTTTATCCATAAATGGTGATAAATTATTTATTGAATTTGCTTTGTCTAGTGCCTTGTGTTGAGTAAGTGCTTTTATTTCTTTTACGAAGTCTGACTGCTGTACCGTTTGTACTATTAGTTGTAGACCCTTTTGTAATTCTTGTGGTGATAATTCTCTTTCCTGTAACTATGGTGCAGTATGACGTACGTTTCTGCTGAACCGCAAGACATAGGCGACTATGCGTTGCAGTGTGCGAAAAGAATTCCTGTGATTAATACCATATATAAGTTCTTCTCTTCCCGCCGTGCTTATTAACGAGGTTGCTGCGATTGATTTCCTTTCTAATTCAGGTTCATGGCTTGAGAGTTTTGAAAATGACGCAGGCCAGTGAGATTCATTGCCGTGCAAGAAGAATGGACCGTATAACCACATATCGCAATGTGGTAATTTATCCGCCGTTAGGCCTCTTGATAGGACGTCTGCGGTATTTTCCTTCGTATTGACATACCGTCACTGCGTAGGTGTTGTTCTTTGTTGAATTTTTGCGATCCTAGTGGCCACAAAGGTGTGAAAGGATGACGCTGTTGAGTGTATCCAGCATAGTACCACCTGAGAGTCAGACCATAAGAAGGCCTTGGCGTCTTGCAATCTTAGATCAGTTCTTACTCTGGTTGTAAGTTCGGCGCCTAAAACAGCTGCACATAGTTCTAGGCGTGGTATAGTTTGCTTTTTAAGTGGAGCAACTCTAGATCTCGCACACAGCAATCGCAGTATAACCTGTCCGTTTCTGAATGTAGATCTTAGATATACCGCTGCCCCGTAAGCCTTTTCTGAGGAGTCGGCAAATGTGTGGATTTGCACTGAGATTGGTATTTCCTTTTTGAAGACATGTCTATCAATTCTAATTTTATTTAGAGCTGCCGACATTTCTTGAAAGCTCCGCCATTCCTTTTGTAGTTGCTCTGGTAAAACGTCATCCCATGACAGCTTTAATTGCCAAAGCTGCTGGATGAATATTTTGGCAATTACCACTACAGGTGCGAGGATTCCCAGAGGATCAAAAATGCGAGCCAGATCTGAAGTAACTGATCGCTTTGTTGAACATTGTGTGGGAGTCATTTTCACCCGCACTGAGAATTGATCATCCCTTGGTAGCCACATTACACCTAGTGTCTTTATGTAAGGAGAATGTGCAGAGTGAAGATCAAGATCAACTTCTTGGTCATGAGATGCAATGTTCTCGAGCAATTTCGCATCATTAGCGCACCACTTGCGCAGCTTAAACCCTGCGTTATCTAAGATGTGTCTCAGTTGCGCTTGAATTTCTAATGTTGCGGCAATACTGTTTGCACCGCTCAAGCAATCATCCATATAAAAGTCATCTAGTAGCACTTGAGATCCCGTTGGATGATCCACCTTGTTCTGCTTTGCTAGCATTTGAAGGCATTTTGTAGCTAAGTACGGAGCGGCCGACGTCCCATATGTTACCGTTTGTAGGCGATAATACCTTAGTTCTTGTTTTCTATGGTTTCGCCAAATTATCAACTGATATCTCTGATCTTCACGATGTATTAAGATTTGCCGATACATTTTTTCGATATCAGCGGAGAATGCATATTTGTGGAGACGGAAGCGAATTAAAATGGAGAAGAGTTCCTCTTGAATCGTTGGTCCGACGTGTAGTATGTCATTTAAGGAGAGTCCTAAAGAAGACTTTGCTGAAGCATCGAAGACAACATGTAATTTAGTGGTACTACTATCCGGCTTTAGAACGCAATGATGAGGAATGAAATAGTGTTCCTTTGGTACATCTTTGGGTGCGATCTCTTCCATGTGTCTAAGTTGAGAATACTCTTTCATAAAGTTGCAATAGGCTGTGTTCAGAGTTTGATCTTTTTGTAATCGTCTCTCAAGAGCATAAAATCAGCTAAGAGCCATTGAAAATGACTCTCCCAATGCTTCACCCTTTTCTGCTAATGGTAACCGGACTATGAAACGTTCAGTTGCGTATCTCGATATTGTTTGCGTAAAGCTGCTTTCACATAACTGCTCTGCCATCGTCAATTGTTTTTTCTCGTCCTCAGTGTTCTCTAATAACCAAAATCTTTCGATTAACTCGTCTGAGGTCTCGTTGCTGTTAGGGAAGATTCCGCACGTAACAGGTTGATGAGTTGTTGAGTTCATTTTTCCTGATACTATCCATCCTAATTTTGTATTTTGTAAGATGGGCATATCCTTGCCGAGGTTTATCTGTTCGATTTGCATTAAATCGTAGAAGAACTCTGCTCCTAGGAGTACATCGATTTTGCCCGGTTTGTCGAAAGTTGGATCCGCTAATTTAACGTTACTTGGTGTGGACCATTTTGAAATGTCTAACGTCTGTGTCGGCTGTGGTGCCACAATTTGCGGTAATACATAAGCCTCGAGCCTGGTGTAGAAGGTTCCATCTTGTGATTGAAGTCCTACATTGACCCTGTTGCTAGAATTGCGAGTCTTACGTCCGATGCCTTCGATTTGAACTGATGAAGTTCGAGGCGATAGGGATAGCTTCTTGATGAGCCTCTGAGTTACCAGATTAACTTGCGAAACGGAATCTAAAACAGCCTTAAAGTTGAATGACTTGCCATTGGCTGCAGAAATTGAAACTACAGCGGTGGCTAGTATAACATACGCCTGCCTGTTGCCCTCTTCATTGGCTGATGCTACTGTAGTTGGTGCGTTATTTGCCTTAACAGGTGTAGAGTTTGGTGGCCGAGTACTGTCCTTAAATTGCTGATTGTTCTGCCCTGTACTGAAGTTTTGAGTGTGCTCCAAATGTAATACCGTGTTGTGTTTTTATTACACCGACTGCAACTTCGCGAAGGACACTGACCAGCCAGATGACCTGCCTTCAAACAATTTACACAAAGATTTTGCTTGCGCACAAAATTTAATCGGTCTGATGCTCCAAGCTGAAGAAAGTGTGGACACGCAAATAACGGATGCGTGCCACATTTGCATGATCGACATGTGTTATTGCCCTGAGGTTTCGAGACGAATGTTGCATGGACATGTGCAGTTTTCTGAGCTGCTGGAACCTTATCCCTTTGTCCTATCATTTCCAGTGATAAGAATTGTCCTTCCAAAAAGGTAAGAAAGTCGGGAATTGTTTGCACTTCTCTGGGATTCGAAATTGTTTGCTCATATCGAATCAATGACTGTCTGTCCAGCTTTTTCGTAAGTAAATTTAATAATAAGGGATCCCACTGTGCCGTGGCAATTTCCAAATTGTTTAGGGCCAGAAGACATTCCTGAGTTGTATCGTGTAATCATTTTAACGTCATTACTGATCCAGATACTGATGGCTGATCGACGATTTTTTGGATTAGAGTAGACACCGATACCCTTCTATTGTTGTAGCGCTGTCCCAGCATTGTCCAAGCAACATCATAATTTTCCTCAGTAGGGGTTAAGCGACTGACTAATCTTTCGGCTTCTCCAAGAAGGTTCGATTTCAAGTAAAACATTTTTTGAACCTTGGGGATTGGTTGTTGGTCCACCATTTGCAAAAAGAGATCGAAGAACTGACGCCAATGAAGATAACTTCCATTAAAATTTAGGAACTGTTAGCTTAGGTAGATGTATTTTAGTTTGCACTGTTGAATTATTCGTAGTTGAAGTTGTTGATACATCGCTACTTATTTTCTGTTGTTCTGCAATGACTGCTAAGTTGACTAATGTTTGCTGCACTTGTTCTTCCATATCGACATATAGCTGTATGTTATAACCGACGGATTCGGGACTTTCAAATTGAGTCCAGATCTCATCGTTTATTTGTTCAATTTGTTCCCATGCTTGTTTGATGGTTTTTATTTTGATGTCGTAGTATAGCTGTGGCTGAGGCTGCCTGTTGCCATTTACGTTTGACAGCAATCGCTCTAGTGCATTGCTTCTTGCGACAAGCTTTCGTACCAATCCACTATGATTTTTGATGTCTGTTTCTGAACCTTGTGACTGACTGGCGGCATCTTGTAATTGGTCCTTTGTTGGCGGCACCTGTTTCTTTTCTTCTTCGAAGATTTGGATGTACGTTGCCGTTAACTTCTTCATTTGGTCTAAGAAGTCCGATGTGAAATAGGCGTCCTCCTGGTCCAAATGTTCGTCCTCTCGAATTATCCTGTCTCTCGTCACAAAGTCGTCCCAGATTTCCCTCAGCCACTGCAGACGATGGGTGAAATATTTCACATTTTGTTTGCGTGAAGCCGAATCCTTCTTGTAGTTTCGTATGATAGTCTGGATTTCATTTCCAGCCTGTTGTTGTTCCTTTATCAATTTAGTAAGCCCTTCCATGTTGGGTTTATCCTTGTAGACTCTTCTTGTAGACTCTGTGCTGCGGTGTGTGTTGTTTATGTGATCCCTTAAAGGATCACGTCGGGGTCACCAAATAGGTGATTGAATTTGGAACTTGAACCAATTCCAATCCCTTTTTATTTATTTATAAGTGTAAATTCGGAACTTGAACCGAATCCACACCTTTTGTTGTTTGAGTGATAATAGCTTGGGTTAATTGATCATAACTTGAGTTAAAACACTCTGATTCTGTGTTGAATACTGACAATTTCTTTATTGAATCGCTTAATTTATAGATAAAAACACTTAACCAAAGCATAAATAACAATAAAAATACGTATAAGAAATATTGCCTAATTGACAAAGAAATATTGCGAAACAATTATTAACTTAAAAAGAAAACCAAATTATTAAAAACGCTACATTAGTGCGCGTCAGCAAATTCGCAAGGTAAATTAATTGTTTTTAAATTCTGTCATCGACCGCCAGCGTAACATGAGTGCAGTCAATGACACTGAGCCATGCTCGCAGTCGATGACCCAGTTCAAGGTAGGAAAGTGCTTCCGTTAGCATAGCGAATCGCGACAAATGCATTCAACTCTGCAAACTGGCAGACAATCCTAGAGTCCGTCAGAGCTTTTGAAGTACCAGCTTAATTGTATAATATCGTGTCCAGCTACTTGAGTGAACGGGTGCTGCTATACAACACATCAGAGGGTCCTAAGGAGTTTGAGGTAACGGGAGGAGTTCCCCAAGGATCACTGCTTGGACCACTCCTATGGAACATGATGTACAACGCGGTACTGGAACTGAGCGTTCCTGAGGGAGTATCAATTACAGGGTTTGCGGACGATATTGTGGTGGTAGTCGTGGAAAAACACATGACGGAAGTCAAGGAAGCCACTGGAGCAGAAATAGTCACAATAAGGAACTTGTTAGCAGTCGTGAAGCTGAGGCTGGCAGATCATAAGACGGAAGCGGTTCTGGTTAGCAGTCGGAAAAAGGTCGAGTGTCTTAATGTCAAAGTTGGTGACTGCATCATCGTAACCAAACCATACATAAAATATCTGGGACTGATGATAGATCATCGATTGACATTTAAAGCCCATCTGGAGTACGCGCAACGCAAGGCAGCGGAAGCTATAACAGCACACCCAAGGTCCGCGGCAACGCGGAAGGCAACTTCTAGTAGCTGTGGTTAAGTCCATAATATTATACGCGGCACCAGTATGGAAAGAAGCTTTGTGGAAAGTCAGCTACGCACGCGGTTTGAATGCAACGTACAGATATTGTGCGCTAAGGGTCTCTTGTGCATTTCGGACAGTCTCGACAGATGCAGCTCTAGTGATTGGAGGTTTGATACCTTTGGATTTGATGGCTAGGGAAGTGTCAATAGAGGCAAATGCAGTGGCAAGCGGCACCTACAGTCAGCGCGCAGACACCTACATCCGCGCGACACCTACAGTCAGCGCGCAGCGCGAAGCGCGGCAAGCTACCATTGAAGAGTGGCAGACGAGATGGCAAAGCGCAGAAAATGGAAGGTGGACTCACAGACTCATTTCTAGTTTGGGACCATGGTTATCCAGAGCACATGGAGAAATGGACTTCTACATAACCCAGATCCTGAGTGAACACGGCTGTTTTAAGGCATATCTCTACAGATTCGGATACGAGCGCGATCCATTATGTGAGTATTGCGGAGCAGCGACAGTAGAGGATGCGAAGCATGTATTCTTCGAATGTGCCAGGTATGATTCGCGTAGGAACGAACTACAGAGACTGGTAGACCAGCCTATTGCGCCAGAAAACCTAGTGAGCCATATGTTAAAGGACAAGGAATTTTGGAAATAGCCGAAGTAGTGAGCAGAATAGCCGCGTTAATAATGTCAGAGCAACGAAGGCTCGAGCAAGCAAGGAGAGCGCTTGAGAGTAATGGCCCTTACAGCCTTCCCCCCAAGATGTAATGCTTAACGGCAGTCTCGTGGGGCGGACGAATACGAGACGAGGTGGTTTTAGTGAGTAAAAATCTCACACAATTGACTGCTCAGAGAACCTAGCAGCAGAGCCCATGATGGGTTTCCACCCGACAAAAAAAAAAAAGCAGACACAGACAGACAGACACAGACAGACAGACTCAGACAGACTCAGACAGACAAACACAGACAGACAGACACAACTGACTGCTCAGAGAACCTAGCAGCAGAGCCCATGATGGGTTTCAACCTGACAAAAAAAAACAAAAAACAGACAAAGACAGACAGACATACAGACAGACAGACAGACAGACAGACGGACAGACAGACAGATAGACAGATAGACAGGCAGACAGGCAGACAGGCAGACAGACAGACAGACAGACAGACAGACAGACAGACAGACAGACAGACAGGCAGACAGGCAGACAGGCAGACAGGCAGACAGGCAGACAGGCAGACAGGCAGACAGGCAGACAGGCAGACAGGCAGACAGACAGCCAGACAGCCAGACAGCCAGACTGACAGACTGACAGACTGACAGACTGACAGACTGACAGACTGACAGACTGACAGACTGACAGACTGACAGACTGACAGACTGACAGACTGACAGACTGACAGACTGACAGACTGACAGACTGACAGACTGACAGACTGACAGACTGACAGACTGACAGACTGACAGACTGACAGACTGACAGACTGACAGACTGACAGACTGACAGACTGACAGACTGACAGACTGACAGACTGACAGACTGACAGACTGACAGACTGACAGACTGACAGACTGACAGACTGACAGACTGACAGACTGACAGACTGACAGACTGACAGACTGACAGACTGACAGACTGACAGACTGACAGACTGACAGACTGACAGACTGACAGACTGACAGACTGACAGACTGACAGACTGACAGACTGACAGACTGACAGACTGACAGACTGACAGACTGACAGACTGACAGACTGACAGACTGACAGACTGACAGACTGACAGACTGACAGACTGACAGACTGACAGACTGACAGACTGACAGACTGACAGACTGACAGACTGACAGACTGACAGACTGACAGACTGACAGACTGACAGACTGACAGACTGACAGACTGACAGACTGACAGACTGACAGACTGACAGACTGACAGACTGACAGACTGACAGACTGACAGACTGACAGACTGACAGACTGACAGACTGACAGACTGACAGACTGACAGACTGACAGACTGACAGACTGACAGACTGACAGACTGACAGACTGACAGACTGACAGACTGACAGACTGACAGACTGACAGACTGACAGACTGACAGACTGACAGACTGACAGACTGACAGACTGACAGACTGACAGACTGACAGACTGACAGACTGACAGACTGACAGACTGACAGACTGACAGACTGACAGACTGACAGACTGACAGACTGACAGACTGACAGACTGACAGACTGACAGACTGAGAGACTGACAGACTGAGAGACTGAGAGACTGAGAGATTGACAGACTGACAGACTGAGAGACTGACAGACTGAGAGACTGACAGACTGACAGACTGACAGACTGACAGACTGACAGACTGACAGACTGACAGACTGACAGACTGACAGACTGACAGACTGACAGACTGACAGCAGTGGGAGTAGTCGTTGCAGTGGGAGTAGTCAGGTTTGCCTCTGTAACGGTGTTATGTTATGCCTTTCTATTGTTGTTGTTGTAGATTATTAGTTTCATATGCAAATCGGCCTTTAAACTATTGTCCTCTAGTAGCCATTGATTTTAACTCCATACACTTTTCATGCATAAGAAACTGCGATATGAATTATAGGCTCTCTTGATTTGAAGTTGAAGCCACTAAGTGTTCTATTTGTTTTGTTTCCTCTCTGCCTTGCAAAGTCTCCGTCGTTAACGTTGAGTCTGCTATTGTTTTTCTTCCTGGTTATATGTGTTGTTGCAGTGCTTGCGTTTCGCACTGCGTGAACTTTTGCTGAAAGGTTTAACTTGTTCAGCAAACAGTGTTTGTGAGCTTTTTAAATCTCCATTTCAAAAACATAAGGTGAGCACTTTGTGTTGACATATTCTTGAGTTGTTAGAAGGAATCTTTTGCGTGTTTGGCTCGCGACGTTTAGTGTTGGGCGTGGAGTTCTCCGTGAAATAGGGATTTCGTTTCTTCCAGCGTGAAGTCGCCAAATATCAAAGTTTGGCAAGCGTTTGCGTGTTCTCGAGATATTTGATTTTCTTCGGTCTGTTCTGCAGCTTTTTGTTTTACTTTCACGCTTGGGAAACGGATGTTCACCTGCGGCATGTCGTTGCTTGGTCGCTGCATTTGTGACAACCGTCTACGCTTGACTTGCCTATTCTTGCCGGCGTGAGATTTCCGTCGGCCCTGGCGGGTTCTGGCCGGCGCTGACGTCTTTTCTTTACATGGTTAAATGTTTTCGCCTCTGGGCGGGTTTGAGCACTGGCCGCTAAGGCTGTCGGACTTCATGTACTCTGAGCCAAAGATGATTTTGTCGAACGAGCACCGCCTGCCCAACTTCCGGTTTCCATTGTCGCCGCCGCAAGTTGAAATGATGCGCCTGGTCCTGCGCTGCCTTTTCCAGGCTCGTCACTACCAACTTATAGATTTCCCTCAGGTTCTCCGCCTTTTCTGCGGGTTTCACGGGCTCCTATCCGGTGCCAGCCGTTTGCTCGTCGTATAAAGTTCCTGGCAGCCGCGGTTCTCGTCCCTGTGTGAGATATCCCGTGGTCTCGGATACGCTGCTATTGTTTGCCAGCATAATTTCCGGAAGCAGTTCGTCCCAGTGCCGTTCATTGTTATCTGAGAGTTGCGCAATTATATTTTTCAGCGTCCTGTTGAGATTCTCCTTTTGGGTATATGGTGCAATAAACTGTTGCTTCAAGCCCTTTTAATGGAGAAAATTACGTAAACTTCTGCTTGTGAATTGGGTCCCATTGTCCGTTACCATTATTTTGGGCACTCTAAAAAAGGTAGTGGGGCTACAAAATCTGCACAGAGAATCGCCCAGGGTTCTTATGTCAATTAAGTGAGCATCTTGCCTGCCGTCTTTCGCTGATTTGGCTTATAGTGTTGGCAGGATTCGCAGCGGCGAACATATTTTCTAGCATCGTCAAACATTCCCGGCCAATACTACTTGTTTGTCAATCGGCATATGGTCCTGCGTGGCCAGCGCTTATACTGTCGTGGTTTTCTCTTAGGGCCCTGGTTCTCATAGTAGTAGGCACGCACAGTTTCCAAGGCGTGCAGTTTACGTCTCCGAGTCGGTTGGGAATTTGGCGCTACAAGTTACCATTTTCAAGGGTGTAGTCCCAAAATGTCTCCGGACTTTGTTCTACCTCACGCTTTTTCCCCTGTAGCCATTTGCAGGGCTTCTCGCGTGTATTTATCTTGCTTAATGCTTGCTTAATGCTTGCTTAATGCTTCCGTTATTATCTTGCTTAATGCTTCTTGTGGCTGTCGAGATAGTGCATGTTGTGTCCCTGCTGAAATATCCTTGCCGTGGGCTTCTCTGAAGTCCTTCCTTCCACAGTCTGTTTCGCATTAAAACACTTCAATTCTACTTTAACCACTTTATTAAAAATTACACTAGAATGGCACACGGTTCGGAGCTCTGCTTCTCTAATGACTACTCCTATTTGCTATATTCCAATCTTATTTATACATTTGTACGCGGAAGCTTAAACACGGAAATAATAACACGCTAACTGTAGCGGAAAAGACCCGCCTTAACACCTGAGCGCAAGAAAGTGGGTGACTCGTTCCACAGTCAGCAATATTTGGAAACGAAACCGCGGCTTCAGCGACCTGCGCGCATTCAACGAATTGCTACAGAATCGGCAATGCGGAATTAAACCAACAAGCACAACGTGCAAAAAATGCTCAGTGCGACATCATAATTTAAGTATTATGCCTAGCGTAACCAGTGACTCACAACACGCATTTGCAATCACATTCAGCCTCCTCTTTCAGTACTGAATGTCAAACGAGGACTGTTGAAGAACAGAGATGTCCCAGGTATTTTAACACTTTCTTGGTGTTCGGTGTTCCTTTTTGAAAAACTCGCACTTGCTGACGTTGAAAGCTTGATATTTGCTTGTCGCAAGCGACGAAATACCTCTCGAAAGTTTGCAATGTGTTCTTCCGCGGACGAAACTGCGACGATTATCTCCTCCAAATAGGCGAAACCTTTGTGCAGGCCAGAGGGTATCACCCATCACTGCAAGAGTCCTCGTCCGGGTACGGTAAACGCCGTGTACTGTTTACTGCCCTCCGCTATTGGGATTTGCCAGTAGCCACTCTTTAAGTCCAAACTACTGACATATTTTGCAACTCGCAGCTTCAACTAGCGGTAGTCCGCGCATAGCCGCCACTCACTCGTTTTCTTTTTCTCCAATACGATTGGCGCACTGTATGGACTGCTGAGGGTTCTATACAACCCTTTCGAGAAGCTCACCAATCTCCTTGTTGATGACAGCCTTCATTGCCGGATATCAAGGGAAGTAAACTTGTTTCATTGGTCACTCGTCGCGCATCACTATTCGGTGTTTTGTGATATTGGAGACTCCCTTTAGGGTTTCAAATTTCCACAATTCTTTGCCAAGGAAACGCTCGATGCACACATAACCACAATGCCGACGTACAAACAACTACATTGCGCGGGCTTCCATACTCCTCCGCAGTGTCCAAAGTTACGGTTTCGCCACAGCAGGAGAGTGTAGCTCTAACATCCCGTAGGAAATCCATCCCCGGATGGATAACTCCAGGAGCAAGTCGTCGAGTACTTCCATCCAGACACGTAGCGGCCACTCGCACTTAGTGTTTCTCAGCACAATTTGGAGTTTAACAGAGTCGGTTACCTTCTGGCTCTCCGTCTGCCATGCGGACATCAAGGCCCATTTTTTCGAAGTGCCTATCTCCCAGTAGGCTCTGTGCGAGCGTTCTGTTCACAAAACTCCGCGTTGCACCCGTGTCCACTGTCACCTGGGTTTGCTAGCCTTTGATAGTCACCATGGCCACTATACGTCGGCTGTTGCTTGGAGTATCTTTAATGGTTTCGAGAGGTTCTCGGGTTGGGAGCCGCCTCCTCTCGGTGACGGGGTCCCAGGTTGTTTCTATGTTTCGGTGTGCAACAATCAATCCTTTTTGTTCACCGCACGGTTACATTCTGTCGGCCAATTGTTTGACGCTACTGGCCGCGTTTGGTACTCCTGTGGCAATTCGTCTGTTTTATATATATATATATATATTTATATATATATATATATATATATATAAATATATATATATATATATTTTATATATATATATATATATATATATATATATATATATATATATATATATATATATATATATATATATATATATATATATATATATATATATATATATATATATATATATATATATATATATATATATATATATATATATATATATATATATATATATATATATATATATATATATATATATATATATATAGAGACAGACAGACAAACAAACAGACAGACTGACAGACAGACAAACAGACAGACGAACAGACAGACAGACAGACAGACAGGCAGACAGACAGACATACAGACAGACAGACATACAGACATACAGACAGACAGACAGACAGACAGACAGACAGACAGGCAGACAGACAATCATACATACAGACAGACAGGCAGAGGGTCGTAACATAATTACAAATTAAGCACAGCGCGTTTTCGAACAATTGTCTGAGCCCTACGAGAGGATGAACATAAATAATACTTTTGACAATTATTTTACAAGTTATGAGGTGGCAGCGAATTTGCTTTCAAAGCAATTGGCTTGTGTTGGCATATAAAAGACGCTTTGCAAATTTCATCAACAAGTGTGGTTAGTCCAAATGCAGTACCGCCGCCACCTCATGTTCGTCGACGATGCATCCATTGTCCATCCCTAAAAGGACGAGCGTCCAAACAATGCTGTAATACATGCGGACGAAATGTCTGCCAGGAGCATTATAGGAAAACCATTATTTGCTCTGCTTGCGGTCAGGCTACTTTAAAATATTGTAAATAGTATTTCCATAAATAGAAGTATTCCTATTATATTATTAGAGTCTATAAAATGTTTAGAATAATGATAAAGAAAGAATAAAAATACATATAACATTTCAAATGAACAGATGTGATTTTAATATTTGTACGTGACTATAAGTCACATCTTGGCGGTTCTCGTCAGTGGACGAGCGTGGCAGGAATAGGGTTGAACAAGGATGAAAAATTTAATATCGGTCAAGTTCAAAATAATTTCTGACTTTCAAGACAGGTATCACTGAGTATGACCATAATTATTATCCACAAACACATGAAGCTAAAAAAACTTACATGAAGCTAAAAAACTTCTTGTCTTGCAAAAATAGCGATCGTGGAAAATGGAACTACGGCTTTCGGAAAATAACTGCGCTCAGAAAATGTTTTAATAAATAAGTTAATATTTGTTATCTACCTTTCGTTCCGTCGTACTCGCTTCAAAATTTTCCGTTGTCCTTAAAATGACGTCCAACTGCCGAGAGAGCTTTTCTATTGCCTTCATTTTAATGTCTATTTCCGTTTCGACTGTGCTTAATTCCGAATCAAGATTATCAGATTTATGCTGAAATATTAAAAGCTTCATTTTTAAGTTTTCGTTGTCCTGTCGAAACTTAAATAACAGGCCTCTGAATTTTTCTAAATCCAAAAGCGTTTCAGCCAATAGACTTTCCGACTGAGATAGATTTAAATCCATATTGCGGCGCTGACTCTGGGCGTTGTTAATCAATTTGTATCGGTATTCACTTGCTTTATCAGAAATTAATTGCTCCTGCGCTAATTTGAGAATATTCTCTTCCAATTGGAACTTTTTGTTGTAATGTCTATCGATTTTTAGTTGGATTTTATGCAATTCAACTTCTAGTTGGCTGCCTTCCCTTCGTGAGTCATGTAAATTTTTCTCAGTTTCCGTTAGCCAAATAGGAAAGTCTTCTAACCTAATCTCCAGATTAATCAGCGCCTCGGATTCCTTCTGACCTAGAAGTCATAAATAAGAATTAGTCCCTAGTTCACAATAACACAATACATACTTTCCCGTTTTAAGTTCGTGAAATCGCTTGCTAAACGAGTTTTGAATAGCTGTAATTTCTCGTTTTGATCCACTTCCTTGACTATTTGTTTTTTAATAGCTTCGAGACTTGACGTACACAACTTAATAGTTTCCTTCTCTTTCCTACACGCCGTTAATAACATAAAATATAAAATAGAAAATGGTGCTTTAAAATAATGGAATTGTTTACACATCACGGATATCAATGAAAATAAGTTTTGCTTTGAATAAAGGCAAAGTTCGAGATTTCGGAGCGTTAACTTTAAGTCATTACTATCAGCCCACTGTTCAATACTATACCATTTCCAATCGTAAATGAGAATTCGTCACATTCAATTGAGAACAGATCAACTGAAAATGGGATTCTTGCATTTTAAAATGAGAAAAGCACAATTGAACAGATAACGGATATTTACAATAAGAGAAAAAACGCTACTTATAAACAAGTATGATCGTAAAAAATTCGAAAGTGATGCATTTTACAGAACAAAATTTAAAATATAAAATTACCTCTCTTCAAGTAAACATGGAAAGAATTAGTATAATGTTAAAGTACATAGTATTCTTAATATAAAACCTCTTTTGTATTGAGATTAATATGATAAAGTCCTAGATTTGAAGGTACTAAGTTTTATAGTTTTTGAATGCAGTGGGGTTGGTGTCCCACTATCGGTCAAGTTTCCATCACTTATATTACGTTTACATCGACCTCGAATGAGAATATTGAATCAGTCATTCGCAAACCATTTACATCGCCTTTCTCATTCGTTTTGACAGAACCATCAGCTGTTCTGAAAAATCGATTGAAAATAATTTTGTCAACATAGTCAAATAATTTATTGATTGAGAAAAATGGAAGAATTAACAAAAACAGAATTAACAGAATTAACAAAACATTATTAATTTCAACTATGCAAACAGAAAGTCTTGCAACAATTTGTAGCGCCGATTTAATACATGTGTATACATTTAAATTGGAATTCACTATTCATTATAGATACCGTTTCCTTTATGTTAATGTGGGTTTTCCACACACTTGTAGAACTTATAAAATAGCTAATTGCAATTATTTCCGTTCCATTTACACTGTTTTTGTTTTGGGAATTTTTTGATTCCAGCTATAGAGTTTCAAAATTTTTATTTTGTTCTCATTTGATTCTCATTCAAAACGAATGAGATGGATTCTCATTTGTCAAATCGTATGGAAATTATTCTCAATCGGCTTCTCAATCGCGAAATCTGACGCGAATGAGTCATTCAAGGTCGATGTAAACGTAGTATTAGGTTTTACTCGAAAAGCAACAACAAAATAACGTCATCTGAAAGATAATGTGACACCTATCCCACTTGTTGGTAGATTGGTTGAACTGCGTAATTCAGTGCGATTTAGGTTACGCCTTGGTGTGCACGTTGAAATGAATTTGCAAAAAATTGTAAAAAATGGTAAATTTTAAAGTGATTGATACTCGTATAAGTTTAAATATGCAGACTTTATCTGATTATGTGTTGTTTATCTGATTGAAGGCTTGGTCAAATTCTGAGAAAAGTGTGCTGAGGAAAATGAAATTACATTAGAAAGTAAAGGCCATGGCAGTAAAGTTCTAAATATTGCTCTTGATGACAACATTTTAGACCCGGATAAAGAAAAATTAAATGAGCTACTCAAAGAGTTTAACTTGGAGAGTATTTTGGGATATCTCAAGGGTATGTAAAATGTCTTACGAAATTAGTTTAGGAGTACTCAAATTTGGTTTAGGAGTTATAGACGTTTAAAGTTCTGACATATCTCCTAAACTGTGCGATACAATTCAGCGTTGTTTGAAGAGATTTTTGTATTCTGAGATTTTCTGTTTTAACATGCATTTTTAAATTTATTATTTTTTTGTTATAGCTCCTAAACAAATTTCAAGGGACACTTCCGAAATTTATTTTCTTAATTCGACAAAAATACAAAAATTATTTGAGCTGCCCAAGTCACTTAAAGAAGTTTGCAGTACACGCAAAAAGAAGATATAAAAGAAGCAATTCTACCTTTAGGTCTTTGCATGTAGTTTCGCGAAAAGTTGTCTGTTTGGAAGAAAAAAGAAGTAAATCTAAACTATAAACTTTTGTTAATAAATAACATTCGAGATTGATCAGTTTTAATAATGAGATTATTTCTTAGTTTGGTATGGATGAAGACACTATGTCGGTGCCATCTAAAGTTGATTGATTGAAAAACGGTAGACTCTCCTATACCTCGTCTCCTATGTCATTCCTATATTATAGAAGTCATGTATACTAAATTATATGGTGCATTGAAATTAAAACACCACTTTCTTGTGCATTACGCCACAGCAAAATCTAAATGTCCTCCTAAATACATTTGGAGAATGAGGTTTGAGGCCAAACACAAGGAAGTTTTATCTTCATAATATAAGTAAGGAACTTTATTCTCATAATATAACCTTAAGAGTTAACCCATCTTAGTCACGGCAATTAAATCTGGGTTAAAGTTTTCTAAATTTTTGATAGATCATGAGGACTCCACTGAGCAAATTACTAGTTTTGACCATTCTAAAACTGGAAGTTTAACAAGAGATCAGTTTTGAAAAAAAAATTCAGGAAGAAGGTATTAATTTCAATGAACCGTTAGTATTAAATGAAGTGGCCTGCAGAGGCACAACTTATAAGAGCAACTGCTATTTAGCCACAAATGAGAAAATGTTTGAAATATTAAAGATCAAAGATTTTTCTATAAATATGGTTCAATGTATGTACAATGCTACCAAGTTTGTGTAAAATATTTCATTTACCGTTTCCAGTCTTATGAAATTGGTTCTGCACCTACAGTTTTTCGAAGTTGACATTATAAGAGGTACGTAGTTTCGAATTTTAGCAAATATATAAATAATATTTGATAATAATAAAATATAATCTGAAATGATAAGAATCATTTTTAGAATAAGTATAAAGCAGAGTTACATTTAAAAATATCACAATTTTAGAAATATTAAAAATATCACAATTTGCGGTTCTCGGTTGCTCTCGGTGGTGGTGTAGTGTGTGGTACACTAGCCATCGAGTTTCCGGGGACGCGGGTTCGAGTCCCGCCTTGCGCATGGTTGTTAACTTTTCTTATCGTGACGTCTCAAATTCTAATGCGTACTTAAGGCCTCGCCTAAGCGCTAATTGTGTAAATAAGAACCATTTGTTGACTCCGGCAGTGTTTGCAATAATGAAGCAAAATAGCTGATCTTAGAAAGCTTTGCTTCGCAACACTTGCCGCAGTCCAATTAGTAGAATGCGAGAAGTTCCCTTTCCCTTCCACTCCCTCTGCCACCCATTCCAAAAGTAGCCAATCATGAAAAAAGAGATTGACCTCTTAAGGACTACTGCTAAATTAGATATATAAAAAAAAACAATTTTAGAATAACAACGTCTTTATATTAAATTAAAATGAAACAACAACGTATTCACATTAAACCATAATAAAACAATTTTAAAAAAGCAACGTTCTCATATTAAAGGTAACGGTCAATGGGACACAAGCAAAAGTTTCCGTCGTTTCCTCCAGGAAATGGGGTTTAAGCAACAGTTTACTGCACAGGAGAGAATCAACAGGACGCTGAAAAATTATCGGCACTGGGGCGAACTTCTTCCGGAAATTATGCTGGCAATCAATAGCAGCGTATCCGAGACCACGGGATACAGACCTGCATGTCTCACACAGGGACGAGAAACGCGGCTGTCGCTGATAGCTTGTGAACGCGCCCACCACGGTTTGCTCTCTTCGTTTTGACATCTTCGTGTTCTATGTGCCGCTATTCGCACATGACCTTGAATCGTTGAAAATGCCAGCGAATATGCAGAAATTGAATTTAGTCGTCAGCCAGCCGTAGGGAGAGCAAACTGTGGTGAGTGTGTCGTATTTGTATACTTATTTGTGTGTCATTTAATTGCCATTTATTAGAATAAATTTACTTCCTCTACATTGAAACTTCATCGAAGACCTCATTATTGGAGTATATTATAATCACCTCCCTAACGACGACAACTTTATTCACAGTTTTGGCTTTATTCGCTGTCGAGATTTATTCATGTTTGTCGTAATTTATTCACGTTTGGGTCTGTGATTTGATAATTTGATGTTATAAACTGTATTGTGAGAGTGTGTGTGACCGTCGCCATCAACTGTACCAAGCTGTGCAACTTGTCGCCAAGGACAGAAGGTTACACGCTCATTCGCCAGCGCAGCGCCAGAGTGTCTCATAGCCAACCTCGTCGATGGAAAGAACGCCTCCAAAACGTAGCCAGAGGTTAATGGAGAAAGCGCAAAGTACCGTAACAGCTATAGGTCGTAGCCCCAGCACCGTTAGTCGCTCGCCAGCAACAACAAGCCAAATGGCCCCAGTATTAGCCGCCGGCGCAGCATCTGTACAAGCCGCAGGCGCGTCGCCGACGTTCGCTGCCGCTGTGACGTCAGCGTATGATGCTGCCGCAGCACCATCATCTGTCGCCAAACCGACGTCGACATTCGCCGCCGCTGTAACATCAGCATGCGCTGCCGTCACGGCACCATCGCCCGTCGCCAAACCGGCGTCGACATTCGCCGCCGCTGTAACGTCAGCATATGCTGCTATCACAGCACAATCGTTCGTCGCCAAACCGACGCCGACATTAGCCGTCGCTGCGACGTCAGCATTTGCCGCTGACGCGACGCCAACAATCGTCGCAGCGCCGACGTTAACGTTCGCCGCCGCCGCGACGCCAGCGCACGCCGCAGGTGCAACGTCTTCATTTGCAACGCCAGTATTTGCCGTCAACGTCGCGCAGTCATTGCCAAACTGCACAGCATTAAACAGCACCGTGACCGAGCCAGTCAGCGTCATGAGCGGTGCAGCCAGCGCCAACGCATTGCCATTAGCGTCAATAATAATGTCAATGCAGAGTCGAATCGATGCGTTGCAAAATGAACTACGGGCAGCAGAGCAAAGTACGAGAACAACTGCCAGCAGTAACGTAGTGCCGCCTATATCCGTTTCCACCAGTCTAACGCCATTGCCATATGGAATCGCCAATACAATGCCGCTACCCACTCAACCACTGATTGTCGGCCCAATGTCCATCTCGCCTTGGACAAGCGTAGAATCGAACGAAGCGTTACCACAACTCTCGTATCACGCAACACCTGCCGTTCATAACGCTTATTCGATGCCTAATTCAAACTCCAGAACTACACATACCACGCAAACAAACGGTTCCATAGGGAGCGCCATTAATAACCAGACTCATTTTCAAGTGGCACCGAGAAAATTAATCGAGCTGCCAAATTTCACAGGATTGCCGGAAGATTGGCCAGCGTTTTATACGGCATTTATGGAGTCAACAGCCACTTACAATTATTCGAACTTCGAAAACAATCAGCGCTTGCAGAAAAGCCTTTCCGGGGAAGCCAAAGAAACAGTCAAGTCGTTGCTCATTCACCCCAACAACGTTAACGATCTAATGAACCTGCTGAAATCTCGATTCGGACGCCCTGATCAGCTCATACGTAGCCAGCTACAGCAAGCGAGAGAAATTCCGCCGATTCCTGAGCACGCAATAGCGCGCGTCGTGCCATTTGCCATCAAGATAAGGAACCTAGCCGCGTTTCTTGCAACGGCCGGGGGCCACAGACATTTAGCCAATCCGACCCTACTGGAGGAATTGATATTGAAATTGCCTATGAGCAAAAGAGTGGAATGGGCGCGGCACGCCGCTGGAATACAACCGTACGCAACAGTTGAACACTTCAGCGAGTGGCTTAACGACTTAGCCGATATGATCTGTTCAGTACAAACAGCTGAAACACGAGAGCCCAGGAAGCGCGTTGTGTTGCACGCTGCAGAGAATCAACAAAGTCGCACAAGTTGCTCCGTATGCCATGGGAATCATGCGACTACCAAGTGCGAGAACCTCATCAAAGTTGCAGTACCAGAAAGATGGAACCTGGTAAAAAAATTGAAGCTATGCTTTACCTGTTTGAAGCATGGGCATGTCACGCGTGAATGTCGCATACGCGCCCGATGCTCCATCGAAGGCTGTAACAGAAGGCACCATGTTATCCTCCATGAGTCAACAACAGGGCGAGGTTCAGTGCCGAAATCAGTACCACTCGGTATGAAATCGACGACGCATACTGTGAGTCAGGGCAACGACGTTGCACAAAGAGAAGCAGTACTCACTTGTGCAAAATGCACAACCACGGAATCAAAGCTGCTCTTTAGAGTTCTGCCGGTGACGCTTCATGGGCCAGCTAGAAGCATAGACACGTATGCGTTGTTGGACGAAGGTTCGTCTGTGACAATTATGGACGGCACCCTAATGCGAAAGTTGGGCCTCCAAGGCAGAAAATCCCAATTAGATATACATTGGATTGGAGGACGAACGGCCATCGAACCTGCCACGGTAGCGGACTTGCATGTGAGCGGTTTAAACATGAAAAGGAAGCACGCATTAAAAAACGTTTATGGAGTCTCGAGAATAAGTTTGCCAGTTCAAAGTTTGACCAAAGAAGATATCGAAGGCGCCAGAACCGAAGGGTTACCAGTGCATTTATACGAGAATGCGGAACCAAAGATATTAATCGGCTTGGATCATTGCCATCTGGGTGTGCCCATAAACTCGAGACGCCGTGGTAAAGTCAGTCCCTTCATGGTGCAGACGCAGCTAGGATGGGTCGCGTTCGGGCCATCGTCCGCAGGCATGAGGTCCAGCCATTTGCCAACGTGCCTATTCACGAACACGCAAACCGATACAGCGTTGCACGAACTAGTTGCCAGTTACATGCAAGTGGAGAATTTTGGTGTCAGACCTGCTCCGCCGGTACTAAGTAAGGAAGATATCAGAGCCAAAGAAATTCTGGAGACGACAGCGAAGAAGTTAAATGACAGATTTCAAATTGGTCTCCTATGGAAACGTGAAGCCATCGAAATGCCGGAGACGTACGACACAGCACTGAGGCGCTTAAAGCAAATAGAGCGAAAGATGAA
This sequence comes from Sicus ferrugineus, assembly GCA_922984085.1. NCBI lineage: Eukaryota > Metazoa > Arthropoda > Insecta > Diptera > Conopidae > Sicus > Sicus ferrugineus. The sequence goes on from OV277349.1 coordinate 47,503,000, forward strand.
GCGGGACAAGACCTTCGCAGACAAGTACAACTCCACGATGAAAAGTTACGTTGATAAACATTACGCCAGGAAACTGCAGCCAGCAGACATTTCGATACGCCAACCAAGAAGCTGGTTCTTGCCGCATTTCGGGGTTTTAAACCCAAACAAACCGCTCAAACTTAGATTAGTATTCGACGCCGCCGCTGAGACGAAAGGTATGTCGCTTAATTCCTTTCTCCTCAAGGGCCCACAAAATCTTCGGCAGCTGCCAAGCATACTGTTTCATTTTCGTCAGGGAGCCGTCGCAGTCTGCGCTGACATAAAAGAAATGTACCATCAAGTGATGATCCAGCCAAGCGACAGATGCTCACAACGGTTCCTATGGCGCGGAGGTGACGATACCCGACCTCCAGACGTTTACGAGATGCAAGTGATGACGTTCGGAGCGGCCTGCTCTCCATGTGCTGCTGAGTATATCAAGACACTCAACGCTCTGAATCATCGCGGCCAACGCAATGAACGAGCCGTGAAGGCAATTTTAAATTATCATTACGTTGATGATTACGTCGACAGTTTCGGCAGCGCAGAGCAAGCGATTGAGGTAGCTAAAGAAGTTCGCATCATTCATGCAGATGGTGGGTTTGAGTTACGAGGATTTACGTCAAATTCGTTGCAAGTTTTAGAAGCTCTTGAGGGTGAGGCGAAAGCGCTCCAGTTTTGCGAAAAGGGCAATCCGTGCTCAGAAAGGGTACTTGGAATGTGTTGGCGGCCGCAGTCGGATCACTTCAATTATGATTTAAAGTTCAGTCGCATAAAGAGCGACGTCATAGACGGTACGAGATGCCCGACCAAACGAGAGTTGCTCAGCGTGGTTATGTCCGTCTTTGATCCATTAGGATTGCTGAGTCACTTCACCATTTGTGCCAAGCTGCTGATGCGCGAAGTGTGGCGCCATCAAATCGGATGGGATGAGCCAGTGCCACCAGGAGTCTTCAAGTCGTGGGACCAGTGGCGGAAAAGGTTGCCGGAGGTGGTCAACTTCAATGTTCCGAGATTTTATTTCCGCGACGACGATCCAAAACATCTACAGTTGCATCTCTTCGTTGATGCGAGTGAGGATGCTTTCGCCACGGTAGCCTATTGGCGATACGGAGCTACCATTGAACCGTTCACCACCATAATATGCGCAAAAACGAGATGTGCTCCGCTGAAGCGCATGACGATCCCTCGTCTGGAACTCCAAGCTGCTGTGCTGGGTTGTCGCCTGGCTAAGACAATCCAAGAAGAGCATGAACTGAAGATTGACAAAACAGTCTTGTGGACTGACTCGACAACGGTCATCCAGTGGATCAACAGCGAGCATCGCCGGTACAAGCCGTTTGTGGCCCACCGTATAGCCGAGATTTTAGACTCCACACGACCGTCGAACTGGAGGTGGGTTCCGACAAGCGACAACGTAGCTGACGAAGGGACGCGTGCGAATGGTCAAGCCGAATTGAACGTACCTTCCCGCTGGCTTACTGGTCCCGCATTTTTGAAGCAAAGCGAATGCATGTGGCCGGTCATGAGAGACGCTTGCCAACCGGCCTGTCCTGTAGAGGAGGAAAGACGCAGACAATTCGCTCTTTTGACAGTAAGTAACAACGCTATTGAATTTAACCGCTTCTCGTGTCTTCGTAGACTAGTGAGAACGGTAGCTTGGGTGAAGCGATTTCTCGACCACTGCCGTCGGCGCCACGAGTACAGCACATTACGAGGATTGACGGCTCGAGAGTTAGAAAGGGCTGAAACGCTACTCTGCCGAATAGCGCAATGTGACGAATTCGCTGATGAAATCGGGGCTGTCAAGAAAGGAGAAGATGTGGGTCACGATAGTCAGCTACGCGATTTAACACCTTTCGTCGACGATGAAGGCCTCCTGCGCGTTAATGGACGCATTGATGCTGCTAGCTGGTTGCCGTACAGCACGAGACGCCCGATCATCCTGCCGCCGAATCATCGATTCACTATGTTAGTGGTTGCGCATCAACATAGCTTATTTAAGCATCAGAATTCTGAAGCCGTTATTTGCGAGGTTCGCCGCAGAATTTTACGAGCTCAACCACGCCAGCCGATTATGGGGCTCCTGCCTGAAGACAGATTGACGCCGTACGTTAGGCCCTTTACATACACTGGCCTCGATTATTTTGGACCGGTCCTAGTGACGATCGGCCGCCGGACTGAGAAAAGATGGATAGCACTCTTCACGTGCCTATCGGTACGAGCGATTCACCTCGAAGTAGCGCACGATTTGTCGACTGATGCGTGCATAATAGCGATACGGAATTTCATGAATCGTCGTGGTGTACCTACGAGAATACGATCCGACAATGGTACGAATTTCATCGGCGCTAGTAATGAGGCCACGAAATTTGAAGATGTGTTTGAATGTGGGCGTCTGCAGGACGAGTTGTCGTCCAAAGGCGTCGAATGGCTGTTTAGCGCGCCCGCCAACCCGTCGGAAGGAGGAGCGTGGGAGAGGATGGTTCAAGCAGTAAAAAGGGTTTTGCGCCATACGCTGAAGGAGATAGCGCCGCGGGAGCACACCTTGCAGTATTTCGTTATAGAAGCGGAAAACGTCGTAAACTCGAGGCCGTTAACGCATTTGCCAGTACACCCGGAGCAAGACGAGCCGCTTACGCCTAATCATTTTTTGTTGGGCTCAGCCAATACGGCAAGGACGCCGGGAGTACGAGAGCCAGTCACCAATCCGTGCCGACTTCGTAAACAATGGTTCATCGGACGTCAGCTTCGCGACGCATTTTGGAAGCGTTGGATACTTGAATACTTGCCGACGTTGACGCGTCGGACTAAATGGTGTCGCCGAGTTAAACCGATAGCAAAGGACGATCTGGTGCTCATTTGCGACGTGAATTCGCCGAGGAACCTATGGGCCCGTGGCAGAGTTGTGCAGCTGTATGCCGGGCCAGATGGGGTGGTGCGCAAGGTAGACGTCAGTACGGCCAAAGGTGTTGTTCGTCGCCCAGTTTCGAAGCTTGCCGTCCTGGATATCAATGGTGAATCCTGATCGATTCACGGGGGCGGGAGTGTCGCTGATAGCTTGTGAACGCGCCCACCACGGTTTGCTCTCTTCGTTTTGACATCTTCGTGTTCTATGTGCCGCTATTCGCACATGACCTTGAATCGTTGAAAATGCCAGCGAATATGCAGAAATTGAATTTAGTCGTCAGCCAGCCGTAGGGAGAGCAAACTGTGGTGAGTGTGTCGTATTTGTATACTTATTTGTGTGTCATTTAATTGCCATTTATTAGAATAAATTTACTTCCTCTACATTGAAACTTCATCGAAGACCTCATTATTGGAGTATATTATAATCACCTCCCTAACGACGACAGCGGCTGAAAGGAATTTTATACGACGAGCAAACGACTGGCACCGGACAGGGGCCTGTGAAACCAGCAGAAAAGGCGGAGAACCTGAGGGAAAGCTGAGGGCCCATATCGTGTAACCGGTTTCGTTTCACCAGTGAACGTTTAACTGAAGAAAAGTGGCAAGTCTCGCACCCGCACAGCACATGTGAGCGAGCTCAAGGAATCAACAGGAGGCAGCTCAAAGCGACCTTACATCCGAAGAAGTTTCAGGCAGCAAACGTCTGGCTCGGAATACATGGAGTCCTACAGCCGTAGCGGCCACCACTGAAACCCGATTAGAGCCGAAAACATGTAATCATGTAAGGAAAAGACGTCGGCGCCGGCCAGAACCTGCACAGGCCGACGGAAAATTCACGCCGGCAAGAATAGTCGCCGCTACTAAAGAATACGAAAACGACCCGCAAGTCAAGTCCTGACAGTTGTCACAAAGGCAAATATCTGGAGAACGCGCAAACGCTTGCCAAACTTTGATATTTGGTGACTTCACCTTGGAGGAAACCAAATCGCTATTTCACGGAGAACTCTACGCCCAACCCTCAACGTCACGAGCCAAACACGCAAAAGATTCCTTCTACCCACTCAGAAATATGCCAACACAAAGTGTTCACCTTGTGTTTGAAATGGAGATTTAAAAATCTAGCAAACACTGTTTTCTTAACAAGTTAAACCTTTCAGCAAAAAGTTTACACAGTGCGAAACGCAAGCACTGCAACAACATATAACCAAGAAAAAGAAAAATAGCAGACTCAACGTTAACGACGGAGATATTGCAAGGCAAGTGTATGGATTTTTAAATCAATGGCTACTACAAAACAATAGTTTAAAGGCCGAATTGCATATGAAACTAATAATCTACAACAGCAATAATAGAAAGGCATAACATAATACCTTTACAGAGGCAAACCTGACTACTCCCACTGCAACGGCTACTGCTGCTTCACAAATGGATAGTTATCACATATGGCCGGAATCTGTTGGGAAAAGAAGCTTACGACCAGCAATGCGACAGCCTAAAATTTACTGAAAGAGAAAGGAAAGCGAGTAAATAAAAACCTAACTGAAAAACTATCACCTGGCATATGTGTCGATTAGAGTATGGTGAACCCTCCCGTCACAACGCCGTGGGAACGCAGCCAAGTTCTTCCAGAACGATCACAGCAGCTTTCTCCTTAAATAAATAAGGCTTAAATTTACAGATGAAAGCACGTAAGTTTTGTTCATAACTTACAAACATGTAAACATCACCTGAAGAATGCCGGGTGGTGAATCCTCCAATCGGAACTCCACCAAACCCAGCCAGTTTCTCCGGCACAATCACACCCGTTTTTCTTTTCAAAACCACGTCATGCAAATTCACAAATGACGAATTGATTAAAATAAAGGACAAAATTCACGTAAAAGGAAAAACAAAGCACTCACCGCTGATATTAAGCCCTTACTGACGTGCTGCCACTAGACCAACTAGAGTTGTATGCCACGCTGTTACCATCCTGCATCTCATCGCGTTTCTTGTTGTCTGCTGCCCTCCGGAACAAATCGCAGTGCAAAGATGAATCACGCACAGGTTCCACTGGCACTTCATCGTGCACAAATTTTGTGCAGTGGCTCCACGACCTGTACCACGGCATATAGACATGACTTTCGCGTAAAAAGTAATAAGTGCATTGAACAAACAATGTCACCATTAAATTTCACCACCGAATTTGCAAAATGTAATCATTTATCATTAAAGACAACTCACACCAATGATCTTGCGAACATTTTTATAAATATTGTAAACACGAACAGCTGTTTACAGATGAAAGCTAAAGTGAGAACAGTTCGACCGTGATCAATACGCAATATAACAACCCCCGGAGGGATGCATGAATCAAAACGAGAGTTTTTAGGAGGGGTAAATTCCATGGAAAACGCTGCAGAAATTCCATGAAATAAAATTGAACGATATTGATAATATTGAATTGAATTCAATAATGAAATTTAGAATTGGTATTGGAGAATTGAAATAATAAGAATTAAAAGCAAGTAAAAGTGTTGCCTTCGGCCTGGCCTGGTCTAAACACCCTACATCCGAGTAACTAAAAAAATTATAATTTCGCCACTTAACAACTTTTGTATAAGGACCACGCCCATTTTTTGCAAATATTTATGTAATGTCTAGATACTGCTAGATAGAGTCACGTATTAATATTTTGAACCGTATATGGGATATTGACAACTTTTGTATAAGTGGTCGACCTCGCCCATTTTAGGTATACAAATTGGTAATACCTGTGTATACCTCTTGAAAAAATTACGTGTTAATATATTATACCGCTTACAAGATATTGACAGCTTTGGTATGAGTGGGCGTGGAACGTCAATTTGTAGCAAGCTTATTGGAGATGCTTCCGGATACATCGTGGTTAAATAACGTCTTAGGGCCTTATTTTGTATCTGCGAACGGTATGGCTCTTCTACGTTCCTCTTTGTTATATTCGTAAAACAGCTGATCAAAATGTGTGCACAAAATACACACCGCTGACGCTACTGTTGACGCTACTGTATAGCTGGGTTTACAACAACAATTGCATACTTCTTACGTGCTTACGTTGGAAAATGGTATTTTGTAACAACAGAAGCGCTCGTGGTGGCCATTGTAGAGAAGCGGAAGCTAAAATGCTGCCGTTCGCACAGTTTGTGTGTAGAGCTCGACGAGTGAGGGAGTCTTTTGTGCAGTTATTTTTTATTTGTTTTTATTTTTTCATTTTATTTTTATTTAAGGTATTTTTTTTAATAAAAAAAATTAAATAAAATAATTTAAATAATTATTATAAAATAATATAATGGAAATTTCGAATAAAGTGTAACTGCAATTTTCTTTGAAGTGACCTCTAAAATCCATGCATTGCTTTTCAATGCTGGGTTGCGTACCCTAGCTGGAATGTTTGTTTCCTCGTCATTTTCCTGGTCTGAGCCACTTCATAACAAATCGAATAACATTTTTATTTTTACTTTATAAAAGTACAGCACAAAATAAAAATTTTGCATTATTATTAAAAAAATGCTCTAAGCATCGATTTGCGATTTGTTCCCCGTTTTCAAACACACTGCCTGCCAGCTGGCTTTGATAAACAAAAGTTGATCGAGGCAAAAGAAAACAGGTATAAGAACAAATTCATTGCATGCATCTAATCATAAGAAGGAAAGAGACGTGTGAATGTCGGCTTTGTGTACACCAAATACACAGCATTTCCATACCAGCTGATTGGAACGCAAAAGACGTAAAGCCCAGTGCGCTCAACGGGGCTGAACGTAAGAGTTACAAAATACGGTTTTAACAGCAACGGGAACAGAAGCAGAAGCTCAGCCGTCGCTACCGTTCCGCAGATACAAAATAAGGCCCTTAATATCTTATACCGTTCATGAGATATTTCCAACTTTGTTATTACTGGGCGTGCCACGCCCATTTTTTACAAAAAATTTAGTAATGGCGCTATATGTTCAGGAATAAAATTATACCTTAATATCTCGCACGGTTTATGAGATATTCACATTATAAAATTGTTTAAAACGAGGTATCTTTACATTCCGTATGTAAAGTGTTTTTCTGTAGGTGTTTCTGTAAAGTGTTTTTTGTAGAGTATAAAAAGGAAAAATTAAATTAAGGATTTTACAATTGAAAATTAGGAAATGGAATGAATTTATAAAAATCAAGAATTTGGAAAAAAAGTTAAAAGGTAATAAATTAAATTGAAATTGCATGAATATCGTAAAAGACTATTAGGTTTTTTCCCCACCCCGAAGTGGAGGAGGAGTGTGACGGCAAAAACGAAGCTGGTAGACGAACACACTTCGTGTAAGCGAAAAGAATTCCCAAGGAAAGTGCTGGGAACAGTTCTTTATATTAAAGTGTGTTAAACTAATACAAAACTACATACGATCATTGGAAAAGTCCACACGGGTACAGACACGCGGAAGGAGAAAAATTATGAAAGCGAGAGTGATTTTCTGACTACAAATACATAAACAGTGGCGATGGGGAAAGTTTAAAAGATATAACTGACCCACTAAGCAAATATTTAAGCATCAATATCTGAACTGCCTATATAATTGTTTAGTGGAACACATTTTACCGCACTCCGTTATTATCGATTAATTAAAATTTCAAAGTGTGTTAAAACATCATTCATTCGCATAACCTTTCAAAAATCAAGATAAAAAACAAAACCATTATTTTATATGTGAATTTACGAACAGCTAGACAGCAGTTGCAATGGCTTGTAGGTCCTCCCGCCAGTGAAAACTCAACGAGACACTGAACAGGGACAATATCATGACCGAACAGGGACAATATCATATATCCACCAACAGCTAATAAAGACACCATGAACCGGAAGTAATCATGGATCAAATTGGGACTAAAACGTACAAAAGAGGATGTCTATATACTGAGTTTGGACTTGTCGCCGAAGGAACCTTGAACGACATGAAAAAAACACTCCTCGAGTTCATCAACGAAGGAAACCACGCGAAGAGTATGGAACGAAGGTTGAGGAGGTATGAAGCGGAGCGCTGGATCCCAGGAAACAAGCACTCCACGGGTCATGGACCGCAATCTGGGCGAAATTTTTGAACGACATTCGTACCCGGACGTTATCGAGAAGGTGAGAAATGGTCGGTGAGATATAATGATGGCGACGACACTTTGGCCTTCGTGGAGCGGATAGAGGAGCTCGCGAAGACATATAACCTCGACTGAAATCTGTTGCTACGTGGGATGCCGGAGTTGCTGGAAGGGAAAGCCTTGCTCTGGTTCCCGAAATAATAATAATCCTTAGCGGTCCTGTGAAACCTTTAAACGTGACTGCTTGGATTTCTTTCTGACGGGACAGTTTTTCGAGAGACTCGACGATAAGATTCGTAGCAGAAGGCAGCGAGACAACTAGAACTTCAGGGACTACATCACCAGCATTCAAAATCTGATGAGACATACGAGATACACGGAGTCAGAGTGGTTGGAACGAATCTACAAGAATTCGGCGTTCGAGTACCAATTCTACATCAAAAGAAGATTTCCGAGTTCGGAAGGAGTTTCTCTCGTTGGCGAAGATTTCGAATGCCTACGGTTGACTAAAACAGATGAATTGCCCTAGGAGTACCAAACACGGCCAGTAGCGTCAAAACATTGGCCGACAGAATGTAACCGTGCGGTGAGACAGTCGCTACTAAGACCTTTAAACCAAAGGTCGGCGTGTAGGCGATGCGGACAAGAGGGGCATATGCATCGAGATTGCCAAAATCCTATCGTGATTTTCTGCTGGGAGTGTGGTCGCGATGGAACAAAAAGGATTGATTGTTGCACATCGAAACAGAGAAACAACCTGGGACCCCGTCAGCGAGAGGAGGCGGCTCCCAGCCCGAGAACCTCTCGAAACCATTAAAGATACTCCAAGCAACAGACGACGTATAGTGGCCATGGTGACTATCAAAGGCTAGCAAACACAGGTGACAGTGGACACGGGTGCAACGCGTGGAGTAGTATGGAAGCCCGCGAGGAGTATGGAAGCCCGCGCAATGTAGTTGTTTGTACATCGGACAATGTGGTTATTTGTGCATCGAGCGTTTCCTTGGCAAAGAATTGTGGAAATTTGAAACCCTAAAGGAAGTCTGCAATATCACAAAACACCGAATAGTGATGCGCGACGAGTGCCCAATGAAACAAGTTTACTTCCCTTGATATCCGGCAATGCAGGCTGTCATCAACAAGGAGATTGGTGAGCTTCTCGAAAAGGATTGTATAGAACCCTTAGCAGTCCATACAGTGCGCCAATCGTATTGGAGAAAAATAAAACGAGTGAGTGGCGGCTATGCGCGGACTACCGCTAGTTGAAGCTGCGAGTTGCAAAATATGTCAGTAGTTTGGACTTAAAGAGTGGCTACTGGCAAATCCCAATAGCGGAGGGCAGTAAACAGTACACGGCGTTTACCGTACCCGGACGAGGACTCTTGCAGTGATGGGTGATACCCTCTGGCCTGCACAAAGGTTTCGCCTATTTGGAGGAGATAATCGTCGCAGTTTCGTCCGCGGAAGAACACATTGCAAACTTTCGAGAGGTATTTCGTCGCTTGCGACAAGCAAATATCAAGCTTTCAACGTCAGCAAGTGCGAGTTTTTCAAAAAGGAACACCGAACACCAAGAAAGAGTTAAAATACCTGGGACATCTCTGTTCTTCAACAGTCCTCGTTTGACATTCAGTACTGAAAGAGGAGGCTGAATGTGATTGCAAATGCGTGTTGTGAGTCACTGGTTACGCTAGGCATAACACTTAAATTATGATGTTGCACTGAGCATTTTTTGCACGTTGTGCTTGTTGGTTTAATTCCGCATTGCCGTTTCTGTAGCAATTCGTCGAATGAGCGCAGGTCGCTGCAGCCGCGGTTTCGTTTCCAAATATTGCTGACTGTGGAACGAGTGACCCACTTTCTTGCGTTCAGGTTGTAACGAAGTTTCTTGCCGGGGTATACTCAGTCTCGCCTGAGTCCCGTACCGAACACTTAAATAAAAAGCTTTCGGTTTTCTTTTCACAGTTTTTCGACTATTTATTTACCGTAATTCAAAGTTTAATTTTTCGGTATTTTATTGCTAACAGTATTTCTTAAAACTAGTTCCTTTAATTCTAATGTCCGCTGGATAGCACTCAGTCCGTAAAATACAAAATCTATATACACACAGAGTTCTAGAATACGAGGTTTTATGATTGTCGGCGTCAGCCACTACGAGGTACTAGAATTTACTTTGATTCAGGTTTGGCGTCCGCTTAAAAGCACTCGGCCACGACGAGGTACTAATGAAATTTACTTGGAATCGGGATTGGCGTCCGCTTAAAAGCACTCGGCCACGACGAGGTACTAATGAAATTTACTTGGAATCGGGATTGGCGTCCGCTTAAAAAAACTCAGCCAGGACGAGGTACTAAAATTTACTTGGAATTGGGATTGGCGTCCGCTTAAGAGCACTCAGCCAGGACGAGGTACTAAAATTTACTTGGAATTGGGATTGGCGTCCGCTTAAGAGCACTCAGCCAGGACGAGGTACTAAAATTTACTTGGAATTGGGATTGCGTCCGCTTAAGAGCACTCAGCCAGGACGAGTACTAAAATTTACTTGGAATTGGGATTGGCGTCCGCTTAAAAGCACTCAGCCAGGACAAGGTACTAAAATTTACTTGGAATCGGGATTGGCGTCCGCTTAAGAGCACTCAGCCAGGACGAGGTACTAAAATTTACTTGGAATTGGGATTGGCGTCCGCTTAAGAGCACTCAGCCAGGACTAGGTACTAAAATTTACTTGGAATTGGGATTGGCGTCCGCTTAAGAGCACTCAGCCACGACGAGGTACTAGAGGTACAACTCCGCTGTAGTCGTTGTTCCTGTGCACATTCTGGAATTTTCTAATGTGCATAGCGGCACACAACGTACTTGTTGTTGTTGTGCTTATTTCTAGAAATAAATTCTTGTGATTTTGTTGGTAGCTTCCCACGCTCTAGTTTAATTGTTGCCTGCTTGTTTCGCGTCTCAGTCTGTGTTGTAGTTGTTGTAAACAGTATTCCACCTGATTTTATTAGTAATTTCCCAAGACTCTGCTTTAATTTTTTGCTTGCTGGTTTGGCGTCTCGGTCTGTGTTGTAATTGTTGTAAAAAGTATGTGGTTAATGTATTCTGTGTGACTGTGGTTTTTTTAACCCCTTTGTTAGCAAGCGAGTTAATGTGGTTGTTGTTGTTATTGTTAGTTTTGCATTTTTTCGCCTTTGCTACGTTGCCTTTTTTCGGTTTATTGTTGTTGATAGAATTTATTCCACCTGAAGTTGGGTCCGCACAACCCAGGTCACCGCGTTTTCAGTTTACGTTTACTAAAAACGGGCTCGGATGGGATGCAGGCCAGGTTCTACACCCGGAATTGTAAGAAAAAATATTTTTTCTTACACTCCCCCCTTTCTTTCGGATAGCAGGACAGTGATCCGTTTAGGGGTCAGTGTCACGTGATACTTCGGTTGCATGGTGGTATTCTTTGAGCTCCCCAATGTGGGCCGTGCGAGTTTTCGTATTTCCCTGGGAGTTGAGCTCGACGATAACCGGTGATGTGTATCTCTGGATCTGGTATGGCCCGTCGTATTTTGGAGCCAGCTTGGCGGTAAACTTATCCACTGCTTTCGAGAGGGGATGACTTCTCAATAATAGCCACGTTCCTATTGCCGGGTTCCATTGTCTTCGCCGAAGGTTATAGTGTCGGGCTTGGTCCTTGGATGCTCGTTCGATGTTTCTCCTCACGATGTTGAAGATCTCCTGCAGTCAGTTACCCTTGTGTTCGGGACTCTGTGGTGCTGACCCTGTACCTATGGTAACCTCATCGAAAAGCGATCCTGGAAGCCGTAGTTCTCGTCCCTGTGTGAGGAAAGCGGGGCTGAAACCTGTCGTCTCCGATGCCATGCTGTTGATTGCCAAAGAAATTTCTGGGATCAACTCATCTCATTGGGTTTGCCTATTATCGGCCACTTGTGCAAGAACTCTTTTCACGTTTCGGTTGGCTTGTTCTGTTGGGTTCTCCTGGGGGGTATAAGGTGCTGTAAACTGTTGTCGGATTCCTAAATCTTGAAGAAATCGCTGCAGTGTCCTACTGTTGAATTGAACGCCGTTGTCCGTGACGAGAACCTTTGGAACTCCATACCTCGCTAGAATCCTTTCTCGAAACGCCTTCTTCACACTGTCTGCGGTTGCTTGTCTCAGTGGTACGATTTCGGTCCACTTGGAGAATTTGTCAAAGAAAACTAGAATCATCGTGTTGCCGTGCTTGCTTCGGGGTAATGGTCCAGCGAAGTCGGCACAGACGACTGACCAAGGCTCCTCTGGTAACTGTGTCAGCATTTTCCCGGCGGCTTTGATCTGCAAAGGTTTATATCGCTGACATGATTCACAGCAGCGCACGTGTTTCCTTATATCCCTGAACATGCCTGGCCAGTAGTACCTGTTGGCTATCCTGGTGACGGTTTTTCTAATGCCTGGATGTCCAGCGCTGGGGTCATCGTAGTTTTCCTTAAGAACTCGGGCACGAAGATACTTCGGAACACAGAGCTTCCATGCGGCACAATCCTCGTCGTTTACCTGCCCTGGGATATGTCGATACAGTTGACCGTTTTCCATAGTATAATCGGCAAACTTCTCTGGATTCCTCTTAATTTCTGCTATTTTGGTTTCTATCCAGTTGCACTTTTCCCCGTTAGTCGTAACCGTGCTCAGTTTTTCTACTGGCTGTCTGGAAAGTGCGTCTGCGACCACGTTCCAATTGCCCTTGCGGTATTTCACGTCGAACATGTACTGTTGCAACTCAAGCGCCCATCTTGCTATACGCCCTGAAGGATTTTCCAAAGAGTTCAACCACTTCAGTGAGAGGTGGTCTGTGACGACGCAGAACCTGTAGTCTTCTAAATACGGTCGCATTTTCCTGATTCCCCAAACGATCGCGAGGCACTCCTTCTTTGTCGCAGAGTAGTTGATTTCGGCCTTGTTTAAATGCTGGCTTGCTCCGCGAGGCTCCTGTGTCTAGAGTTGCTGTGACGAGTTCCCTTCCTAAGGCTACCTTGGCGTAAATCCGGTCTCGATTGTAGTTTAAGCACTTCGTGGGGTACGAGGAGAGTCTATCTTGTTCGGTTCCAGCAGCCCTCGTCCCTGCTGGACACCCTGCGTGTTTCCCGAAGGTTTCTTGCAGCATTCAATCGTCCGGACCCCCTCCTTTCCACAAGTCCAACAGAAAAGTTTCCTTGAGTTTCGGCATTCTCGTTGAAAATGTCCGCTTTCGCCACATCTTCTACAGGCTGTTCAAAGGTCTCGCTGTTTTCCTGTGTTTTCTATGGTCATCATCCTGTGCGTCCCTGGTAATTGTCGGTGCTGAGTATGAATTTCTCGTGGAGGTTCGGGTTCCTTTCGTATGCCTTCAAAATCTTCAGCCAATTCAATGAGATCCCCCAACGCAGAGAAATCAGACCTCCTTATGTAAAGAAGATAATCCCTATGGCAATTCTTGTAATTCCTCTGTAGTTTTTGCTCCTCTGTATAGTTCACATGTCGCATTAATGTCTGCATGGCCAGTACATAGTCCTTGAACTTCTCGCGAGGCCCTTGGATCCTTTTCCTAATGTTGTCCTCCAGTTCTTCGAAATATCTCGATGGCAAGAAGAATTTCAGGAAATCGGTTTTAAACAATTTTTAACAACTCCGGCATGGTTCGTGGCAGCATATGCTTAGGCAACTCGTATGGCTCGGTGAGCTCCTCGACTCTCTCGATGAAGCCTATTGGGTCCCTACCACCGTCGTACCTACAAGAACATTTACGTACCTTGTCAATAACCACAGAGTAGCACATCCTACTATGGGCCACACTCTCTGTCTCGCACCTCGCTGCTATGCAACCACCTGTTGACATGGAAACTTGATTGCCGGGGTTCATGTTAAGCACTTCTGTTGGATATGCCCTCTGTTCGCTGTGTTTCGGAACCGCACCTTCCAATGATGGCGTCGCCGGTCGCGCACTTGGAGAAACACCGCGATTCCACTGCACTTCAAGTTCGCGTAACCTGTCGATCAGCTCGTCGGTCAGATCAGGCGACATCAAAAACCCGGAGAGCACTTTACGAGTTAGTGGGAAGGGGAAAAGTGGGAGTAGTGTCGATTTACACCTCTTTTAAAAGCATCGACGTTATAAGTGGGTGGGAAAACATGCGCAGGGAGACTATTCCACAATTTAACTGCGCGACCGAAAAACGAATTATCGCGGTAGTGGGTAGTGCGATGGAACGGGATCGAAACGTAAAAGGGGTGCACCGCTCTGGAAAGCCGAGTAGATCTGTTGAATACCTGAACCGAAGGGATCAGGCTGGCTACTTCAGAGGAACAGTTACCATTAAAGTAACGGTAAAATAAGGTTACACACCCCACATCCCGACGACATCCCAAGGTTTCAATAGAGCTGGATACCCTACTGTCCCCTATAAGTTTTATCGCACGACCTTGTATACGGTCCAGAAGCTGAAGATATGTTTTCGAAGCTCCAGACCAAATATGCGAGTTGTACTCCATTTTCGGACGGATATAAGTGGTGTAGATACAACGAAGGTCGGTTGAAGTGAAGTATTTCTTGCACCGCTTTAAAAAGCCTAAGCACTTGGCTGCTTCTTTCGACACGTCAAAGATGTGATCGTTCCAGCGAAGATCACATTGGATTGACATGCCCAGAACATCAAGAGCCTCCGACTCATTAATATCCACACCACCCATATTTAAAGGTGGAAAGTTGTCGCCCGCCAGACGCTTGTGGGTCAACAAACAGCATTGGGTCTTCCGCGCATTAAAATCGACCCGATTCGCTTGACCCCACTCCTGGATTTTGTTGAGGTCAGATTGGAGTATGTCATTCATAATTCTGCGTTTTCTATTGATCTCCAGAAGAGAAGGACGCCTGGAGAATGAATATGAATGACAAATGCTGCTGTCATCAGCAAACGAGTAGACGGGGTTTGATGTCAATGACAGAAGGTCATTGATAAAAATGAGAAAAAGTGTTGGAGACAGGACCGAACCCTGCGGAACTCCAGCATTTATGGAGTGCTCTTCGGAAGCAAAGCCGTCTATCACAACCCGAATAGAACGGCCGCTGAGGAAACTCGATATCCATCGAGTGAATGTATCACCGACACCATAAGCAGCCAGTTTAGACACAAGTGCTTTATGCCACACTCGGTCAAATGCCTTGGAGATATCCAAAGCAACAACCTTACTCTCACCGAATTGGTGAACACAACTGTTCCACCGCTCAGTGAGGAACGCCATCAAATCGCCTGTGGAGCGGTGAGCACGGAAACCGTACTGGCGATCGCTGACCAATTGGTTGCTCTCTAGATACCTCATCAGGTTAAAATTTATGACGCTCTCCATAACTTTGGAGAGCATTGAACAGATTGCTATGGGCCGGTAATTGGCAGGATTCGTAGCCTCACCTTTTTTGGGAACTGGCTGCACATTGGCAATCTTCCAGGAACTAGGAAAAACTCCTGAAGTGAACGATAAGTTAAACAGATTGCGCAATGGGCGAGCCAATGTTGAGGCGCACTTTCTCAACACGTGGGCTGAAATGCCATCCGGTCCCGAGGATTTATTGAAGTTGAGGTTTACAAGCACTCTTTTAACAGCCCGCGTTCGAAAGTGCATCTCAGGCATAATATGAGACACACCGTCGACCACGGGTAGTGGTTGGCTACTCTCAGGAAGAGAGCAGTTTTCAGCAAACAATTTGGCTAATAAGTTTGCCTTATCAACCGAGTGAGTGAAGATCTGATCGTCCTTGAGGAGAGTTGGAATAGACGATCGCGTCTGATTCTTCACCCTCCCCACGAACGACCAAAAGTTCTTGCTACCCTTATGGTATTGAAGAACTCTTCGTCTAAGGCGCTGTTCGTAGAGAACTTTTTCGCGCTTTAGAGTGGCATTGCACATATTTCTGGCCTGATTGCGCAGCAGTTTAGTATCAGCAGTTTTATTTAAACGCCAATTCCTAAATGCTTCCTCTTTAGACCTGACTGCTTGTCTGCAAGTCGCATTAAACCAGGAATGGTCTTTTGGTTTAATGGAAATTCTTTTATTAGGTATGAAAGACCTCATACCAAATAAAATTATATTTTCTACCAATTTTGCTGCAGCATTTATGTTTCTATCCCTGAAACACAATTGCCAATTGAAACGGCTGAAAAAGGAGTTCAGCGCATCCCAATTAGCCTTCTCATAAAGCCACACTGTCCGCTTCGGAGCTGGCTGATGAGCGGATTAAAGACTAGAATATGGGAAGGTAGCAGAAATTGTAGCGTGGTCCGAATTACCAAGAGGTGCAAGAACATTCACATCATACTTGCTGTGATGCGAAGTTAAAAAAAGGTCCAGAATATTTTGGTTTTGCCCATCAACGCAAGGAAAGTGCGTTGGTTCCTTCACTAATTGAGTCAAATTATTAGACTCAGCAAATAACTCAACATACAAACCCTCAGGTGTTGTGTGACTCGAATGACGTAGCCAATTGGAATTATGAACATTGAAATCACCAGCAACAACAATTTCACTGTTCGGATACGATTCCAGGATTTTAGATATCGAATCAGAGAGACTGTCAAGTTTATCAAAAGTTGGCAGCGTCTCTAGACCCGGGCTTCTATAAATGAAGCAGAAGTGCAGGATGTGCGACTGGATTTTGAACTTAACCCACATGGAGCTAAATTCGGCATCCGTCGTGCAAAGGTGTTGCTGACACTGGTACGCAACATCACTGCGAATATATAAGGCGAGGCCTCTGTGTGATGAAAATAATGGCAGTAAGCGGTACCCAGGCAAGTGAAAATCCAGTGGATCTGCACCCTCAGACACCTGGGTCTCACCTAGTGCCATTATATGCGGTTGGTGAGTACAGACATACGCATAGACCGCGAAGAAATTCGCCCTCAAGCCACGCACATTTGTGGAGTCTATACGAAATTTTGTCATCGCCACCCACTGTAAAGAGGTATAAAGTCAGCTGCACAAGCGACCAAGCCTACACCGCAGGCAAAACGAAACGCGACAAGACAAGTGTTATGCCTTTATCTTGCCACGCTTCAGCCCACGGTGCACTCACAGCCTCATGCACAACTAACGGGACCAGGAAGAAGGAGGAGGAGTGAAAATCAACGAAATGCTGAGCTTAACTGCGGAGAGCATAAACAAGCCCCTCGCATGGTTCGCTGCATTCCGTTAAGTTGACTATTGAGTTATGAAATTTTGTTATTAGTGCACATTATTTATTTTTTTTGTTTGTTTATTGACTTTTTTGTTTATTAAGGTTTCACTGCATTTCTTTGTTTTATTATGATGATTTAGGATGGGGTAGGGTTTGTTTTCACTATATTTCCGCGCGAGCACTCGTCACGAACACTAAATTGTGGGAGGTGACGTCCTCCTTCGTCCGCGGCCACGACGCAACTCAAACAGTATTTCTTAAAACTAGTTCCTTTAATTCTAATGTCCGCTGGACAGCACTCAGTCCGTAAAATACAAAATCTATATACACACAGAGTTCTAGAATACGAGGTTTTATGAGTGTCGGCGTCAGCCACTACGAGGTACTAGAATTTATAGAATTTACTTTGATTCAGGTTTGGCGTCCGCTTAAAAGCACTCGGCCACGACGAGGTACTAATGAAATTTACTTGGGATCGGGATGGGCGTCCGCTTAAGAGCACTAAGCCAGGACGAGGTACTAAAATTTACTTGGAATTGGGATGGCGTCCGCTTAAAAGCACTCAGCCAGGACGAGGTACTAAAATTTACTTGGAATTGGGATTGGCGTCCGCTTAAGAGCACTCAGCCAGGACGAGGTACTAAAATTTACTTGGAATCGGGATTGGCGTCCGCTTAAGAGCACTCAGCCAGGACGAGGTACTAAAATTTACTTGGAATCGGGATTGGCGTCCGCTTAAGAGCACTAAGCCAGGACGAGGTACTAAAATTTACTTGGAATCGGGATTGGCGTCCGCTTAAGAGCACTCAGCCAGGACGAGGTACTAAAATTTACTTGGAATTGGGATTGGCGTCCGCTTAAAAGCACTCAGCCAGGACGAGGTACTAAAATTTACTTGGAATTGGGATTGGCGTCCGCTTAAAAGCACTCAGCCAGGACAAGGTACTAAAATTTACTTGGAATCGGGATTGGCGTCCGCTTAAGAGCACTCAGCCAGGACGAGGTACTAAAATTTACTTGGAATTGGGATTGGCGTCCGCTTAAGAGCACTCAGCCAGGACTAGGTACTAAAATTTACTTGGAATTGGGATTGGCGTCCGCTTAAGAGCACTCAGCCACGACGAGGTACTAGAGGTACAACTCCGCTGTAGTCGTTGTTCCTGTGCACATTCTGGAATTTTCTAATGTGCATAGCGGCACACAACGTACTTGTTGTTGTTGTGCTTATTTCTAGAAATAAATTCTTGTGATTTTGTTGGTAGCTTCCCACGCTCTAGTTTAATTTTTGCTTGCTTGTTTCGCGTCTGTGTTGTAGTTGTTGTAAACAGTATTCCACCTGATTTTATTAGTAATTTCCCAAGGCTCTGCTTTAATTTTTTGCTTGCTGGTTTGGCGTCTCGGTCTGTGTTGTAATTGTTGTAAAAAGTATGTGGTTAGTGTATTCTGTGTGACTGTGGTTTTTTTAATCCCTTTGTTAGCAAGCGAGTTAATGTGGTTGTTGTTGTTATTGTTAGTTTTGCATATTTTCGCCTCTGCTACGTTGCCTTTTTTCGTTTTATTGTTGTTGATAGAATTTATTCCACCTGAAACCCGATTAGAGCCGAAAACATGTAATCATGTAAGGAAAAGACGTCGGCGCCGGCCAGAACCTGCACAGGCCGACGGAAATTTCACGCCGGCAAGAATAGTCGCCGCTACTAAAGAATACAAAAACGACCCGCAAGTCAAGTCCTGACGGTTGTCACAAATGCAAATATCTGGAGAACACGCAAACGCTTGCCAAACTTTGATATTTGGTGACTTCACCTTGGAGGAAACCAAATCGCTATTTCACGGAGAACTCTACGCCCAACCCTCAACGTCACGAGCCAAACACGCAAAAGATTCCTTCTACCCACTCAGAAATATGCCAACACAAAGTGTTCACCTTGTGTTTGAAATGGAGATTTAAAAATCTAGCAAACACTGTTTTCTTAACAAGTTAAACCTTTCAGCAAAAAGTTTACACAGTGCGAAACGCAAGCACTGCAACAACATATAACCAGGAAGAAAAAAAATAGCAGACTCAACGTTAACGACGGAGATATTGCAAGGCAAGTGTATGGATTTTTAAATCAATGGCTACTACAAGACAATAGTATAAAGGCCGATTTGCATATGAAACTAATAATCTACAACAGCAATAATAGAAAGGCATAACATAATACCTTTACAGAGGCAAACCTGACTACTCCCACTGCAACGGCTACTGCTGCTTCACAAATGGATAGTTATCACATATGGCCGGAATCTGTTGGGAAAAGAAGCTTACGACCAGCAATGCGACAGCCTAAAATTTACTGAAAGAGAAAGGAAAGCGAGTAAATAAAAACCTAACTGAAAAACTATCACCTGGCATATGTGTCGATTAGAGTATGGTGAACCCTCCCATCACAACGCCGTGGGAACGCAGCCAAGTTCTTCCAGAACGATCACAGCAGCTTTCTCCTTAAATAAATAAGGCTTAAATTTACAGATGAAAGCACGTAAGTTTTGTTCATAACTTACAAACATGTAAACATCAGCTGAGGAATGCCGGGTGGTGAATCCTCCAATCGGAACTCCACCAAACCCAGCCAGTTTCTCCGGCACAATCACACCCGTTTTTCTTTTCAAAACCACGTCATGCAAATTCACAAATGACGAATTGATTAAAATAAAGGACAAAATTCACGTAAAAGGAAAAACAAAGCACTCACCGCTGATATTAAGCCCTTACTGACGTGCTGCCACTAGACCAACTAGAGTTGTATGCCACGCTGTTACCATCCTGCATCTCATCGCGTTTCTTGTTGTCTGCTGCCCTCCGGAACAAATCGCAGTGCAAAGATGAATCACGCACAGGTTCCACTGGCACTTCATCGTGCACAAATTTTGTGCAGTGGCTCCACGACCTGTACCACGGCATATAGACATGACTTTCGCGTAAAAAGTAATAAGTGCATTGAACAAACAATGTCACCATTAAATTTCACCACCGAATTTGCAAAATGTAATCATTTATCATTAAAGACAACTCACACCAATGATCTTGCGAACATTTTTATAAATATTGTAAACACGAACAGCTGTTTACAGATGAAAGCTAAAGTGAGAACAGTTCGACTGTGATCAATACGCAATATAACAACCCCCGGAGGGATGCATGAATCAAAACGAGAGTTTTTAGGAGGGGTAAATTCCATGGAAAACGCTGCAGAAATTCCATGAAATAAAATTGAACGATATTGATAATATTGAATTGAATTCAATAATGAAATTTAGAATTGGTATTGGAGAATTGAAATAATAAGAATTAAAAGCAAGTAAAAGTGTTGCCTTCGGCCTGGCCTGGTCTAAACACCCTACATCCGAGTAACTAAAAAAATTATAATTTCGCCACTTAACAACTTTTGTATAAGGACCACGCCCATTTTTTGCAAATATTTATGTAATGTCTAGATACTGCTAGATAGAGTCACGTATTAATATTTTGAACCGTATATGGGATATTGACAACTTTTGTATAAGTGGTCGACCTCGCCCATTTTAGGTATACAAATTGGTAATACCTGTGTATACCTCTTGAAAAAATTACGTGTTAATATATTATACCGCTTACAAGATATTGACAGCTTTTGTATGAGTGGGCGTGGAACGTCAATTTGTAGCAAGCTTATTGGAGATGCTTCCGGATACATCGTGGTTAAATAACGTCTCAATATCTTATACCGTTCATGAGATATTTCCAACTTTGTTATTACTGGGCGTGCCACGCCCATTTTTTACAAAAAATTTAGTAATGGCGCTATATGTTCAGGAATAAAATTATACCTTAATATCTCGCACGGTTTATGAGATATTCACATTATAAAATTGTTTAAAACGAGGTATCTTTACATTCCGTATGTAAAGTGTTTTTCTGTAGGTGTTTCTGTAAAGTGTTTTTTGTAGAGTATAAAAAGGAAAAATTAAATTAAAGATTTTACAATTGAAAATTAGGAAATGGAATGAATTTATAAAAATCAAGAATTTGGAAAAAAAGTTAAAAGGTAATAAATTAAATTGAAATTGCATGAATATCGTAAAAGACTATTAGGTTTTTTCCCCACCCCGAAGTGGAGGAGGAGTGTGACGGCAAAAACGAAGCTGGTAGACGAACACACTTCGTGTAAGCGAAAAGAATTCCCAAGGAAAGTGCTGGGAACAGTTCTTTATATTAAAGTGTGTTAAACTAATACAAAACTACATACGATCATTGGAAAAGCCCACACGGGTACAGACACGCGGAAGGAGAAAAATTATGAAAGCGAGAGTGATTTTCTGACTACAAATACATAAACAGTGGCGATGGGGAAAGTTTAAAAGATATAACTGACCCACTAAGCAAATATTTAAGCATCAATATCTAAACTGCCTATATAATTGTTTAATGGAACACATTTTACGCACTCCGTTATTATCGATTAATTAAAATTTCAAAGTGTGTTAAAACATCATTCATTCGCATAACCTTTCAAAAATCAAGATAAAAAACAAAACCATTATTTTATATGTGAATTTTCGAACAGGTAGACAGCAGTTGCAATGGCTTGTAGGTCCTCCCGCCAGTGAAAACTCAACGAGACACTGAACAGGGATAATATCATGACCGAACAGGGACAATATCATATATCCACCAACAGCTAATAAAGACACCATGAACCGGAAGTAATCATGGATCAAATTGGGACTAAAACATACAAAAGAGGATGTATAAATACTGAGTTTGGACTTGTCGCCGAAGGAACCTTGAACGACATGAAAAAAACACTCCTCGAGTTCATCAACGAAGGAAACCACGCGAAGAGTATGGAACGAAGGTTGAGGAGGTATGAAGCGGAGCGCTGGATCCCAGGAAACAAGCACTCCACGGGTCATGGACCGCAATCTGGGCGAAATTTTTGAACGACATTCGTACCCGGACGTTATCGAGAAGGTGAGAAATGGTCGGTGAGATATAATGATGGCGACGACACTTTGGCCTTCGTGGAGCGGATAGAGGAGCTCGCGAAGACATATAACCTCGACTGAAATCTGTTGCTACGTGGGATGCCGGAGTTGCTGGAAGGGAAAGCCTTGCTCTGGTATCGAAATAATAATAATCATTAGCGGTCCTGTGAAACCTTTAAACGTGACTGCTTGGATTTCTTTCTGACGGGACAGTTTTTCGAGAGACTCGACGATAAGATTCGTAGCAGAAGGCAGCGGGACAACTAGAACTTCAGGGACTACATCACCAGCATTCAAAATCTGATGAGACATACGAGATACACGGAGTCAGAGTGGTTGGAACGAATCTACAAGAATTCGGCGTTCGAGTACCAATTCTACATCAAAGGAAGATTTCCGAGTTCGGAAGGAGTTTCTCTCGTTGGCGAAGATTTCGAATGCCTACGGTTGACTAAAACAGATGAATTGCCATAGGAGTACCAAACACGGCCAGTAGCGTCAAAACTTTGGCCGACAGAATGTAACCGTGCGGTGAGACAGTCGCTACTAAGACCTTTAAACCAAAGGTCGGCGTATAGGCGATGCGGACAAGGGGGGCATATGCATCGAGATTGCCAAAATCCTATCGCGATTTTCTGCTTGGAGTGTGGTCGCGATGGAACAAAAAGGATTGATTGTTGCACATCGAAACAGAGAAACAACCTGGGACCCCGTCAGCGAGAGGAGGCGGCTCCCAGCCCGAGAACCTCTCGAAACCATTAAAGATACTCCAAGCAACAGCCGACGTATAGTGGCCATGGTGACTATCAAAGGCTAGCAAACACAGGTGACAGTGGACACGGGTGCAACGCGTGAAGTAGTATGGAAGCCCGCGAGGAGTATGGAAGCCCGCGCAATGTAGTTGTTTGCACATCGGACAATGTGGTTATTTGTGCATCGAGCGTTTCCTTGGCAAAGAATTGTGGAAATTTGAAACCCTAAAGGAAGTCTGCAATATCACAAAACACCGAATAGTGATGCGCGACGAGTGCCCAATGAAACAAGTTTACTTCCCTTGATATCCGGCAATGCAGGCTGTCATCAACAAGGAGACGGTTTTTCTAATGCCTGGATGTCCAGCGCTGGGGTCATCGTGGTTTTCCTTAAGAACTCGGGCACGAAGATACTTCGGAACACAGAGCTTCCATGCGGCACAATCCTCGTCGTTTACCTGCCCTGGGATATGTCGATACAGTTGACCGTTTTCCATAGTATAATCGGCAAACTTCTCTGGATTCCTCTTAATTTCTGCTATTTTGGTTTCTATCCAGTTGCACTTTTCCCCGTTAGTCGTAACCGTGCTCAGTTTTTCTACTGGCTGTCTGGAAAGTGCGTCTGCGACCACGTTCCAATTGCCCTTGCGGTATTTCACGTCGAACATGTACTGTTGCAACTCAAGCGCCCATCTTGCTATACGCCCTGAAGGATTTTCCAAAGAGTTCAACCACTTCAGTGAGAGGTGGTCTGTGACGACGCAGAACCTGTAGTCTTCTAAATACGGTCGCATTTTCCTGATTCCCCAAACGATCGCGAGGCACTCCTTCTTTGTCGCAGAGTAGTTGATTTCGGCCTTGTTTAAATGCTGGCTTGCGTAGGCGATGACCTTCTCTCCCTCATCGGTTTCTTGCGTGAGAACAGCTCCTAACCCGTGGTTGCTCGCGTCAGTCTGCAGCGTAAATGGTTTGGAAAAATCTGGGCACGCCAGTACTGGTGCCTTCGTGAGCTTTTCCTTGAGGTTCTCGAACGCCTGCTGTTGCTCGTCGGTCCATTGCCAGCGTTTGCCCTTCTTAAGAAGGCTGGTGAGTGGGACTACCAATTTGGCGAAGTCCGGTACGAACCGCCGGTACCAGGATGCTATCCCGAGGAATCGCCTAACGCCTCTGACATTTGTTGGGGCCGCCAGTTCCTGAATAGCCGCTACCTTGTCTGGATCTGTGTGAATTCCTCTGCGGCTCACGACGTGACCTAAATATTTCAAATCTTGCTGGAAAATCTCGCACTTCTCCTTGTTGATTTTCAAATTAGCCGCTCTTAAACGTCGAAATACTTCCTGTAAATTGTTCATGTGTTGTTCCAGCGTCTTTCCTATTACAATGATGTCGTCCAGGTAAGCAAACGCGTGTGGTTCCATCTCCGGTCCAATGACTTGGTCCAATGCCCTTTGGAACGTCGCGGGTGCCGAATGTGGGCCGAACGGCATAACTTTCCATTGAAAGAGTCCCCTTCCTGGTACTGTGAACGCGGTGTATTGCTTGCTTTCTGGACTCATGGGTATTTGCCAGTAACCGTTCTTGAGATCAAGTGTACTAATGTATTGCGCGTTGCGGAGTCGATCTAGAATATGTTGTATCCTCGGAAGTGGGTATGCGTCAGGCACTGATCTTGCATTTAGCTGACGATAATCCACGCAAAGTCGCCATTGCCCATTCTTCTTTTTAACAAGAACAATTGGTGCACTGTAAAGGCTATGTGAGGGCTCGATACAGCCTTTTTCCAGCAGCTCGTCTATCTCCTTGTTAATTATCGCTTGCATTGCAGGGTTCTTAGGGTAATACCTCTGCTTTATTGGCCTATCATCTCTCATGACGATTTTATGGGTCGTTATGTTGGAAGGTCCTTCCAGCATCTCGAATTTCTCATGCTGTTTTTAGGAATTCCTTGATGATGTGTTGGTCTTCTTTTCGCGAGTTGTTGGTTTCTGAACCGCCTGGTTCAGAGTGTTGTTCGTTCTCCACATCAGTCTTCTCCAATGGTTTTGCCTCAGGAACTTGGGCGCAATCCGTGTAAACTGTCGAGCAAGTCGCAGTTCGACTTTCGAGTCTCCCAGCGTAATCGTCTCACCACCACAGCTAATAGAAACTCCTATGCTTGTCAGGAAGTCCAAACCCAGGATCACATGGTCTGTCACATCCTGTAGAATAAGAAGTGGGAGCTTACACTCTGCAGTCCCCAAACGCACGCAGACTTCGACGGCTTCCTTCACGGCACGCACGGTGCCGTCGGCCATTTTGACCCGTACGTCCACCTCCATCAGCTTTCCGTCTGTCATCACAGCCGCCGCGTTGCTAATGAAGCCCCGAGAGGCTCCTGTGCCTAGAGTTGCTGTGACGAGTTCCCTTCCTAAGGCTACCTTGGCGTAAATCCGGTCTCGATTGTAGTTTAAGCACTTCGTGGGGTACGAGGAGAGTCTATCTTGTTCGGTTCCAACAGCCCTCGTCCCTGCTGGACAGCCCTCGTCCCTGCGCGTTTCCCGAAGGTTTCTTGCAGCATTCAATCGTCCGGACCCCCTCCTTTCCACAAGTCCAACAGAAAAGTTTCCTTGAGTTTCGGCATTCTCGTTGAAAATGTCCGCTTTCGCCACATCTTCTACAGGCTGTTCGAAGGTCTCGCTGTTTTCCTGTGTTTTCTATGGTCATCATCCTGTGCGTCCCTGGTAATTGTCGGTGCTGAGTATGAATTTCTCGTGGAGGTTCGGGTTCCTTTCGTATGCCTTCAAAATCTTCAGCCAATTCAATGAGATCCCCCAACGCAGAGAAATCAGACCTCCTTATGTAAAGAAGATAATCCCTATGGCAATTCTTGTAATTCCTCTGTAGTTTTTGCTCCTCTGTATAGTTCACATGTCGCATTAATGTCTGCATGGCCAGTACATAGTCCTTGAACTTCTCGCGAGGCCCTTGGATCCTTTTCCTAATGTTGTCCTCCAGTTCTTCGAAATATCTCGATGGCAAGAAGAATTTCAGGAAATCGGTTTTAAACAATTCCCATCTTGACCAGCTCCTATTGTTATTCCTGTACCAACAAAGAGATTTGTCCTTCAGCAACTCCGGCATGGTTCGTGGCAGCATATGCTTAGGCAACTCGTATGCCTCGGTGAGCTCCTCGACTCTCTCGATGAAGCCTATTGGGACCCTACCACCGTCGTACCTACAAGAACATTTACGTACCTTGTCAATAACCATAGAGTAGCACATCCTACTATGGGCCACACTCTCTGTCTCGCACCTCGCTGCTATGCAACCACCTGTTGACATGGAAACTTGATTGCCGGGGTTCATGTTAAGCACTTCTGTTGGATATGCCCTCTGTTCGCTGTGTTTCGGAACCGCACCTTCCAATGATGGCGTCGCCGGTCGCGCACTTGGAGAAACACCGCGATTCCACTGCACTTCAAGTTCGCGTAACCTGTCGATCAGCTCGTCGGTCAGATCAGGCGACATCAAAAACCCGGAGAGCACTTTACGAAGTTCGTCGACCGTGCCTTTTGATTGCACACCGAATTCGCGTAGAATCTCCTGCAGATTCTCTTTTGGAACATTATAAATCCACCGTTTACCCATTTCGATTTTGCGTTTATTTCGTGTAACAGTTTCCGCGTTATTTCTTTGCACGATGTTTTTCTATTTTGTTCCGTTTATTTCGTGTAACTGTTCCTTTGAAATACCGCGTTATTTTTTTGCACAATGTTTTTTTATTTGAATTCGCCGTTAGCACAGTTTAGCGTTCAATTATTTGTTCGATTTATCGTTCGCTTCGCGTAACTGTTTATAATACCGTTTTTTTCTAAAGTTTCGTTTTTTTTCCGCGATTCAGCACTATAGGTTTTGATTTTTCTCGGAAACTAATGTCCCTGCTCGGGCGCCATTTTGTAACGAAGTTTCTTGCCGGGGTATACTCAGTCTCGCCAGAGTCCCGTACCGAACACTTAAATAAAAAGCTTTCGGTTTTCTTTTCACAGTTTTTCGACTATTTATTTACCGTAATTCAAAGTTTAATTTTTCGGTATTTTATTGCTAACAGTATTTCTTAAAACTAGTTCCTTTAATTCTAATGTCCGCTGGATAGCACTCAGTCCGTAAAATACAAAATCTATATACACACAGAGTTCTAGAATACGAGGTTTTATGATTGTCGGCGTCAGCCACTACGAGGTACTAGAATTTACTTTGATTCAGGTTTGGCGTCCGCTTAAAAGCACTCGGCCACGACGAGGTACTAATGAAATTTACTTGGAATCGGGATTGGCGTCCGCTTAAAAGAACTCAGCCAGGACGAGGTACTACAATTTACTTGGAATCGGGATTGGCGTCTGCTTAAGAGCACTCAGCCAGGATGAGGTACTAAAATTTACTTGGAATCGGGATTAGCGTCCGCTTAAGAGCACTCAGCCAGGACGAGGTACTAATATTTACTTGGAATTGGGATTGCGTCCGCTTAAGAGCACTCAGCCAGGACGAGTACTAAAATTTACTTGGAATTGGGATTGGCGTCCGCTTAAAAGCACTCAGCCAGGACGAGGTACTAAAATTTACTTGGAATCGGGATTGGCGTCCGCTTAAGAGCACTCAGCCAGGACGAGGTACTAAAATTTACTTGGAATTGGGATTGGCGTCCGCTTAAGAGCACTCAGCCAGGACAAGGTACTAAAATTTACTTGGAATTGGGATTGGCGTCCGCTTAAGAGCACTC
This sequence comes from Sicus ferrugineus, assembly GCA_922984085.1. Lineage (NCBI taxonomy): Eukaryota > Metazoa > Arthropoda > Insecta > Diptera > Conopidae > Sicus > Sicus ferrugineus. The sequence goes on from OV277349.1 coordinate 47,530,724, forward strand.
AGACAAGACTAGATACTAAAATTTACTTGGAATCGGGATTGGCGTCCGCTTAAGAGCACTCAGCCAGGACGAGGTACTAAAATTTACTTGGAATTGGGATTGGCGTCCGCTTAAGAACACTCAGCCAGGACGAGGTACTAAAATTTACTTGGAATCGGGATTGGCGTCCGCTTAAGAACACTCAGCCAGGACGAGGTACAAAAATTTACTTGGAATCGGGATTGGCGTCCGCTTAAGAGCACTCAGCCAGGACGAGGTACTAAAATTTACTTGGAATTGGGATTGGCGTCCGCTTAAGAGCACTCAGCCACGACGAGGTACTAGAGGTTCAAGGTTCGACGACTTACCACTTGGAGCACGAGATTCCAACAAAGAGAGATAAAATTCAGCGCGGTGGGCCCTTTTATACACCGATCAAAACAACTCCGCTGTAGTCGTTGTTCTTGTGCACATTCTGGAATTTTCTAATGTGCATAGCGGCACACAACGTACTTGTTGTTGTTGTGCTTATTTCTAGAAATAAATTCTTGTGATTTTGTTGGTAGCTTCCCACGCTCTAGTTTAATTGTTGCCTGCTTGTTTCGCGTCTCAGTCTGTGTTGTAGTTGTTGTAAACAGTATTCCACCTGATTTTATTAGTAATTTCCCAAGACTCTACTTTAATTTTTTGCTTGCTGGTTTGGCGTCTCGGTCTGTGTTGTAATTGTTGTAAAAAGTATGTGGTTAGTGTATTCTGTGTGACTGTGGTTTTTTTAATCCCTTTGTTAGCAAGCGAGTTAATGTGGTTGTTGTTGTTATTGTTAGTTTTGCATATTTTCGCCTTTGCTACGTTGCCTTTTTTCGTTTTATTGTTGTTGATAGAATTTATTCCACCTGAAGTTGGGTCCGCACAACCCAGGTCACCGCGTTTTCAGTTTACGTTTACTAAAAACGGGCTCGGATGGGATGCAGGCCAGGTTCTACACCCGGAGTTGTAAGAAAAAATATTTTCTTACAAGTTGTAAGAAAAAATATTTTCTTACAAGTTGTAAGAAAAAATATTTTTTCTTACAAGGTGTTAAGGCGGGTCTTTTCCGCTACAGTTTGCGTATTATTATTTCCGTGTTTAAGCTTCCGCGTACAAATGTATAAATAAGATTGGAATATAGCAAATAGGAGTAGTCATTAGTGAAGCAGAGCTCCGAACCGTGTGCAACTCTAGTGTAATTTTTAATAAAGTGATTAAAGTAGAATTGAAGTGTTTTAATTCTGAACGGAAGGAAGGACTTCAGAGAAGCCCACGACAAGGATATTTCAGCAGGGACACAACATTTTTGGCGCAGCCGGTTATTACGAACCGAAAATCGTTCGCACAGAGTATACGATGAGGGCCACTTATTTGCGGATTGTGCTGTTAACAGCAATTTTGGCGGAGGTTTATGATGGAAGGTCGGTAGTAAAACGTTAGGTGTACACGCCCATTTTTTTTGAGAAGTCAAGAGAAGCGGTCTTTTATAAAGAAACATGGATTGTATTAACAAGATTTGAAGCAACAAATTTTAGAACCATTCTAGATAGACTGAGCAGTTATAATGCCAGGACCATGGATTTGTGACGTTCGCTAGATGTAGTGGGAAAAATGGCAATACTGCAAAAGGTCTGTATGAAAATAAATGAACCGGTAGTGGCGGTTTTGGGCACATTGAGAGACCACGAAAGAGTTATACAGTCCCTGGAGAATGGGAGCCGTACGAGGGTACGGAGGTCATTAGACTTCGTAGGAGGAGCACTAAAATGGGCTTTTGGAACAATGAACAAAAGGGACGAGGAGAGGATTGCAGAAGACCTGAAGACCCTTGAAGTTGAGCGGGCAAAACATTTGGAGTTATTAAAGCACCAGGTCAGAGTAATGGAATCCAACTATAATAGGCTGGCGGAACCGTTAATATCGACGGTTGAAAATGTTGAAAAATTACAGACCGAGTTAAGGGAGGCCCTCCTGAGGCAGAATGACGTAAATAGCAAAACTTTGAGGGGAAAAAGAGTCATTAGAGGATGTGTTGCAGGTCATGCAACTGCAAACAGCAATTGAAGCAAGCCTGATCCATATACAGGAAAAGGTTTTGCTCGAACTATCAGTAATAGACGATTTGCATAGAGAGAAGCTGCAACCCTCTATTCTGAATACAACAGTTTTAACGGAGGTAGCGAAAATTCGGTATCTGAAGGAGCGGTCAACCGGGCTGTTGGCAAACACGTTCAACATTCACAAGGCAGCGGAGGTAAGGGCATTCCCTGATGGTGATTATTTCCTTGTAGTAGTGAAGATGCCTTTGCCGGATAATGTTCGTTACACCCTATACAGAATGTATCCTGTTCCATCTCTTGAAGACCCGAAATTTGATATGTTTATTTATTTATACATTTAGAAAATTTTGGTGCACACTAAGATATATGTACATCTTTTATAGTGCAAATGAGTTAAAGTAATAAACAAATACCAATAAATGACCATTTAAGAATAATTTATAAAATACATTTACATTTAGAAAACTATATTAAAAATAGCAAATAAACAATATGAAACATAACATTTATAAAAAAAAAATAAAAGAAGGAAAGAAAAAACTCAAATGAAATTGCAGCGTTAAGGTAGACAGAAGTGAAAGTGAAAGAAATAGGAGTAAATACTAAGTTAAAGCTGAAAGAAAGAAGAATAGAGTAGTATTGAGTAAAGCTGACCTTAAAGTATATGACAATAGCCTGCCCAAATTTTTCAACCCCAGAAATCGACTTAATATTATTAGGTAAGGAGTTCCATAGTCTGACAGCGTTGACAAAAGGGAATCTACTTGAATTCAATAATCTACATTCTGGTGTAATAAGCAATAAGCCTCTTCGCGACTGACAAAAGTGTAATTTTTGATAAAGGTAGGAGGGTGTTTTTGAGTGTATCAGTTTATGCAAAAATAAGCATGTTCTTATCCTTTGATAGCAAAAGATATCATAGCCTAATATACCATTTCTATATTGCCCTAAGTGGTCATAAATTCGGATACCAAACACATACCTCGTGACGTGATTATATGCTATAGATAACTTTAAAGAGGAACGAGAATCTAACTTGCTATAAATTCAGTAAAATCTGTTATAAAAGGAAGAATAAGTTGGATAGCGAGCTTACGTCTGGTATCAACCGGAGTGTACTTAGAAAAATATCTCAACTTTTGTAGGGTGGAATAAATTTTTCGAATTACAGCATTAATATGGTCAGTGCAAGTAAGCGAGTTATTAATATAATAGCCCACATTCTTTGCAGTTGTTACCATATTTAATTGTTGATTGCCGATTAGTACTTCCGGAGTGTCCGAAAAAGTAAATTTACTGTTAAAGACAGGGAGTATTTGTGTTTTGGAAACATTGATTTTAAGGCCATTAATATCTGTCCATAATTTAAAACTGGCTAGGTCCTCATTGAGACGATAGACTAGGTCATCCTTTAAATTGCTCTCACCAGATATGTACACTTGGATATCGTCCGCATAACCATGCGTTGAGGAATATTTACAAACAGTAAAAATATCATTAATAAACAATGAGAATAAACGAGGCCCCAGAACTGATCCCTGCGGAACGCCCCTGCTGAATAGTCTAAAGTCTGAGTAATAATTTTTGCTCATATCTCGTTGCATTCTTTCAGTCAAGTAGCTATTTAGTAAGCAGATTGCACCATGCCCAAATCCAAACAGATGCTTCAGCTTACAACATAGTAAATCATGATTCACAATATCAAATGCTTTCGAGAAGTCTATCAAACATAAGAGACTAAAGAATCCCTTATCATAATAAGGTCTCAGGTCTTCAAATAATTTTAATGTAGCAGTAGCATAGCTGTGTCCTTTGCGAAAGCCAGACTGAAGTGGACTTAAAAGACTATTACTTTTTAAAAAGATTGATACTTGTTTAGCCATGATCAATTCTGCAATTTTTGCCAACGGCGAAAGAATGCTAATCGGTCTATAATCCTCAACACTAGAAGCATTTGTCTTTTTGGCAAGAGGTAGTACTATCGCAGTTTTCCACAACGAAGGAAAAAACTGTTTCGTTTACGAGTTGAGTCCAAAACCTGACGGGTAAACCACGGGCATGAATTGCTTTTAACTACTATTACCTTAGACGGAACATGCTTCAGAAACAGTTCATTTATTGTATTAGTAAAGTAATTCAATTTTTCATTAACAGTTGGTAACGGCCATATATCCCTTAGTGTCGCCGTTTGCAAATCATGAATAAGATGACAGAGGTCAATAGACTTAAAGTCATAGTACGAAATAGAGGTTGCAATGGTCGAGCGACTCAATTGAACGTTAAAATTACAAAAAATTAAGTCATGATCTGACACGAAGTATAATTGATCAAAAAGGTTGACGCGATTAATATCGGAAACAATGAAATAAGCTAGGAACATCATTAGGCGCAAATCTGGTCGGAAAACTTGCATTAACAAATCGCAAGCCAAGAGAACTAACATGTTCAGTAAGTGAGTCTACATAAGAATCATTATTCAGGAGATTAACATTGAAGTCACCACCGACGATAAAAAACGCGAGGTCTATTATGCTATTTGATATATTGGCAAAATACTCATCTAGAAGGTTTAATTTGGATGGGTTATAAACACAAGACACAAAGATCTTTGTGTTGTTGTCAGAGACACAAACATTCACATACTCAACATTACTCAACGGCAAAGACTTATCAATGATTCTAGCGTTAAATTTTTCTTAATATAGATAGCTACTCCACTGCCTTTTCGACCACATCTATCGTTTCTGTAAATGTTATAATTGTTCAATCCACAAACACTGTCTGTAACATCACTATGAAACCAAGTTTCAGACACACAAATAATATCAACCGAGGAATCTTCAAAAGTGTATTTCATATAGTCCAGCTTGTCAGCGTTTAAACTTCTCGCATTGAAATGAACGACATTAAGTCCACAGTGCCTATTGCACAATATGTTAAGTAGCATCCTGCAGTCAACACTGCCTCTGCATGTATTAGCAGCTGGCATAGAGCAGAAGTGGAGCGGAACAGAATTTGAACAGAGCACATGTACACACATTCAGAAGTCAGAGAAGATAAAAGAGGGAAAAAAGGAAGAGCGAGAAATTCATATAGAGAAAGAATAATAATAGTGGTGCAAAGAATAATGAGTGAAGAATAAGAAGACATAAGAGAACTTAGAGAACAGTGGATTATAAGAGAATACAATATACTGATTAATGTAAATAATAAGAAACAATAATTCATAACCAATAAAGACTCATAAATTTCAACTAGTGCTGGCTAGGGACTGTATACTAGAACTATCATTAACAGGAATCGGGTTATCATCGAGCACCAATTTAATAAATATTTTTCCACGGATAGTGAATGCGGCATGCAGTTTGTTTTCGCGTTTTTGTTGAAGAGCGAAACGCAGCATTTCTCTCATCGTTTTAGTCAGACTTTCATGAATGTAGACCTTGCTTTCACCACGCAAACCCAACTCACTCAGAGTAAGTGCTCGATGTTTATGTCGGCAGTGTGACGAAATGTTTGGCAATATTCGAGTTGGCACTTTTGAGGTGCGGCATAACTCGCAATTTGCAATATACTTGCACACTTGCCAGGCCAACACAGATGACGACGAATCTTCTCCTACGTTTTAGCCATTCCGGCATGGGCGGACGTAGGGATATCGTGAGCTGGTCGGATTACTGTATCTCGAAGTTCCAGCGAAACATACAACTTCCAGCCTAGATCATCAGCATTGTGGTGGAATTCAGATGGAACGTAACCGTCGAGAAATTTGGAATGAACCATCCCACCATACCTAGAAAACGACACACTTGTTTTTGTGGTTTTCGGAGCAGGATATTCCGTGATTGCTTTCACCTTATCAGGGTCAGTACGTAACGTGCCGTTACCAACTACATACCCTAAGTAGTTCACTTCAGATAGACAAAATACACTTTTCGAACCGTTAATGGTCAGACCGGCTTTGCGTAAACACCTCACCACTTCTACCAGATGAACCAAATGCTCGTCGAACGAGCTTGACAGAATCAGCAGGTCATCAAGATACACGAATACTCTGGATTTCAAAGTATAGGGGATCACGCGATCCATTAGCCTACACATGGTCTGGGGTGCATTGCACAACCCGAAAGGCATTCGTGTAAATTGATAATGAGGTCGGTTGGGTACCGTAAAGGCGGTCTTCTCCTTGGAGGTATTTTCAAGGCAAATCTGCCAAAATGCGTCATTCAAATCCACTTTCGAAATGAAGTTCACGGAAGGTAGTCTACTCAAGATGCCATCTATATTTGGCAGTGGATAGGCATCCTTTATAGTGACTTCATTAAGCTTGCACTTTACCAGGCTTGACTATCAAAACTCCAGGCGAAGACCAAGCCCATCCGCTTGCTTCCTCTATCACGCCCATCGACAACATTCGATCCAACTCTTCACAGAGCAGTTTTTCCCGAGCGGATGAAATCAGATAGTACCGTTGTTTTATGGGTCTGGCCTCTCCCGTGTCAATCACGTGCTCGACCAAAGTGGTTTTTCCCAGTCCCTCCCGTTCCGAGGACGGGAACGACTGGACAAGACTATTCAATCGTTTGTTCTCAGCATCCGTCAAGGCCACCATATTCGGAGCATCTCTTTCGAGAGACGCGAACTTAGGTGCTCTTAAACCTGTAATTTGTAGGTCGAATTCTTCCCAGAAGTCGATCCCACAAATCACATCGGACTTAATGGATGGAATAATTAAAAATTTAAAAGGCTGTGCACGGTCATTAAAATGCACTAACGCAGAAAAGTTACCTGCCACGGATTGTACTTGTCCATCAGCTGTTTTTGTCTTTCCGGTAAACTTCTCAAACGAACTAGACTCTTTTAGAACCGCTTCAGCTAAGGTGCTCACCTTAGTGCTCACCTTAGCTGAAGCGGTTCTAAAAGAGTCTAGTTCGTTTGAGAAGTTTACCGGGAAGACAAAAACAGCTGATGGACAAGTACAATCCGTGGCAGGTAACTTTTCTGCGTTAGTGCATTTTAATGACCGTGCACAGCCTTTTAAATTTTTACGCTCACATTCGCACCACTATCTAACAATGCTAGATATATGTTGCCATTTAACGACAAATTAATATAGGGCCGTGAATCGTGAAGTTTGGATACTAACGAGGAAATCACCATTTTCCGAAAACGCTTCACTTCCAAAAGCTACGAAGACGTAAGGCTTTACGTTTACGTCGTAATTTCGTGGAGAAAATTTCAGCTCACCTACGCTGATATTTGGCGAGTCGAATGTGGTACGGCATAAGCTCGCGACTGGGAGGAGATCCGGTCAATGGACAAGTCGATCCAGGACGTTGCGAGTTAGGCGGTCGTTGGGCAATAATAATAATCGTAGTTACTGAGGTTAGTGTTGGTGGAGCGGACGACGGTGATGCGGTAGGGCTCCGGTCGTCCTTGCTTGAGCTCCCGCTCTCGAGTTTTCCGATCGAGAAAGACAGGTTGGACAATTGGGTCTATAAATGTTTAGCGCCCCACAGCCATAGCAAAAGACTCTATGAGGTAATACTTCGCAATCTTGAAATTGGTAGCCCTCTGCATCACAGCTCCAACACTTCGAGTTTTGCCGGTCTGTCATCGCGCATAGGTCTTGTAGCGCGTCATGTACCGTCAAACCATATTCGCAGCCGTCCGACTCCACTACGGCCAACTGTCGCCTACCTGGGACAAATCGTGACGGGGTCGAATAACCTTCCCTCATAAAGTTTTCGTGCCTATGGCACTCGCGCCTTAAATCGTTAAAGTCAAATATCCGAACATGTAATAATTCATGTCGCAAAACTGGGGTCAGGTTATGCGTCAGGATTTCCAGCATTGCAGGGTCGCTCAACGGCGTTCCCAATCGATCATTCATCGAAAGCACATCATCTAGAAAATCATCAAACTTCTCACCCGATCATTGTTTCCGTCTACGGATGTTTTCGCTCAACTCGTAATCTGTCAATTAATTTCGAAATTTGATGCGAAGTTCGTCGCAAAGGGCAGGCCAAGCCAATCGGCTTACTTGGCGATGATGTCGCCAGAACCAGTCTTCTGCCTTTCCTCCAAAGAGCAAATGAGCATGTTGACAGAGAGATGAGAAATCGTTATTTAGACATTGAGACGTCAGGGTATTTACGCGATAAATGAACTCATCGACGTTCATTCCTCCAGCGTCTCCCGTAAATTTTAATCGCCACCCAGAGATGAGCGAGGAAAGTCTGTCCGAGTTTCCTCGGTGAACAAATGGTCGCGGAGCTAATGGGGCTGCACTCGCTGTATCACGGCTGCTGTGGAAGCATCCGGAATTGTTAAATTGTTGGCGGGTGTCATCGCAAGCGAGCGACGTGCGCTCCCTAACGCCTCCCTACACTCAGCGGCAGTCACCGTCGTCAACTCCTCCTTCACTCGCTGAACGGCCTGAGTCAACATTTCTTTTATGGAAGCCTCAGTTAACCTAGGTGAGGGGGAGTTACCCGGAGAAGTAAACCCTAACAGGTCTGCTGTAGGTGTGTCTTGATCTACGAGCGACATGTGAGCACTTCGTGTTAGCGTTGTGCTGGAAGGGGGTGTACAGATGTCGTTCGCGGCAGCCGTGTCTGCACCACCACGCGCGGGGTGCCTACGCCGGTGGATTGATGTACCCGGTGGGATATCATCCGCTTCGTGTTGGTTCCTGCTAGACGTTGCGTCCGCGGCTAATTGGTCTATCTTGCGTTAACAACCCGAAAATCCTAGTATTACAAGTCGGACATGTGGGGTAAGATTGATGCCATACCTCTAGACACGGCTTATGAAATTCGTGTTGACAAACGGTTTTGGATAATTGTACCCCAGAGAAAAGTTCGCGCCTACAAATACCGCATTCCGGTGCAACCCGCCCTGTATTATTGACTCCGGCTTCCATAGCAAAAAAAAATATATCAAACAGAACTTTATCTTCAATTAAGTAGCTGGAAACCAAAACTCCACTCCAAGCAGTTTGCCAAAACTTCAGAAAAAAAATTCGAGAAAACAAACTTTAGATATGTTATATATGCTAATATTTCGACAAAAAGAATTGATAATTCGTTAAAAGTTAAACCATCAAAAGATGCGTACAGGTGATTCAGCAAGCACACCAAATTGAAAATTTAGGAATTAAATTACAGAGCAGCGATCCCCTAAGTCAAGCGACACGCATGCTTCCCCTCACTTCATCAAGGCGACAAAAGCCGTAGCCACGCCCATCATCATCCATGTCCTCCGTCAGGTTCCTCAGTAGCGACCACTAGAGAAAACATAAGAATTAAGGGGCTAAACTACTAAAAAAAACTTAATTGGGCGTCATCCAACGAGTCGCTAACGATGATTAACCATTAAGGGAAATCTCCAATTGAACAAGGCGTCAATATTAACAAAATTGTTCAAGAATATACAGTTGGTCACGAGCATCTTTAGCGAGTTGCGCAACCGAGAAATCTCCCACTTGACAAGGTCTCGAGCCAAGAGAATACTCAATTTAAAGTGAGTTGTATTCAAAAATTGTCAAAAATATTAACATTAATGATTTCTTCTTCTGCGGAATGACTCGAAAGTCAAGCAATCGCAAGAAGAAATGATTCAGCGGTACGCATCGAACCGAAAAATTCTATCGTGTAAATCCAGCGAGAATCATTTAGAAAACACGAGAAAACCAAAAGGTAATTAATTTAATTAAAAAAAAAATTTACCGTCACTACTGAACCGTTTGCTCCACTGTACTGAGACTCGGTAGAAATCGGAGAGAACAAAAAAAAATTTTGGAGAGTGGGCAGAGTGGAACCAGAATTCGGCCCCACGTTGGGCGCCATTTTGTAACGTTGGGGGTGACGCCCCACGATGGGCGCCATTTTGTAACGTTGGGGTTTGATGCTTATAAAAAAAATTCAAAAGGCCCGCTGCCTACAAAAATGCGCACTCGGCTTCAACGCGATCGCTTTCATTTAGATTTTCGACTCAACTAACTCAAGTATACTTTTTCCATGGCTTCGCCACCGACAAGGCAGACATCGCTGTCTCCCTTCCTCCCATCATGTTCGGCACTCCAAGCAAGTCCCGTAGAATGGCGTGATGCAAAGTTCATGTAGAAAAAACTTCTAGAACATTTGATCCCGCCATGCTACGGGACCCGCTCTCTCAGCCACATGTTGGGGAGAGGCGACCTCAAAGCGTTTCAATCATTATCACAGGGCGGCCTCACAAGTTCAGCTACGAGGTCTTGCTTAAGGCGGTGAACGACAGTCTGGCGTTCAAGCGGAACTTAGGAAGCGATAGTGAGAGTGTGACATTAAAGCCGGTAATGGTTGGGGACCACGTCGATATTCGAGGTAAACTGGACCTTGAGTTGGAAAAGGAAAAATGGAGAGAAGAATTTTCTTCAAAGCAGAGGGTAATGGAAATATCGGGTTTGTCAACGGTAGGTGTGCTAATAGTGGGAATAGGAATTACAGTAATTTGTTGTTTGTGTAAACGGTTAGGTAAGCGTAAAGTCCCTGCCCTCATGCTCTCGGTGAGGCTTAATACATTTAATCAGATTACGAGTAGGCGGTTCCCGGGATATCCGTCGCCGATTGGTGGGGGAAGTCTGAGACTACCGAATATGACGGATACCCCGGAGGCGTCCGTTTCGGATTCAGTAGGAAGCGGCTTGCCGGCACCGTCCTCGCTTCCTATAAATGAGCCGGAGGCCCTGGAAAATAGAGTAAAGCACGTTTAACAATTTAGGGAGGAAAATAATAGTTCTGACCACTGTGCGTAGGGTCAAACTAATGCATTTTGTGGGCTTGTCAGCGCAGCAACAGAAAGCAAAAGTAGCTGAAAGGGAAAAAAATACATAAAAACAACAGTCAGCTTTGAGCAGCGCAACTAGCTTTGGCACGAGGCAAGGGGGTAAATGAAGTGGTGACAGGTCAGGTTCTCGCTAGGCAGAATTTCTGACTCAGCGAAAACCTGAGGGAAGTCGTTTTCGCTGCAAAACTTATTAAATTAAGTTCTGACCTAAATATGAGTAGAGTCAAATTGAGTGGTATAATTAGAATAAGTCTAACAAAATTATTATTAACTTAATTAAATGTATTAACATAATTGAATGTATTAACGATCCATTGGTAATAATCATGCAATGTACTATATATTAGAGGCACTTAAGCAAGTACGTCGGGAATCTCCTTATTAACACAAAACGGTTTCGGGTTTAATATGCACTTTTAGAAGAAATTTTGTTATAACTAACTGGACATTAATTTAACTTACTAACGAAATGTATTTGAGATAGATAATAATAATTTTGTATAATGTAATAATTTTGAGATAGATAATTCGTGGTCGATTGCGAGCTGTCGCATGGTGTCACGGAAGAGTCTAGTAGGGGGGAAGCAACTAGAAGAGTATTTAAAATTTACTTCAACTTGACTAAGTATTAAATTGAAATTAAACTGATGAAGTAATTATTAAGCTAAATTATAATAATTAAGTAATTACATAGAAGTCCTGGAATAATAGCAATGAATAATGGTTGAAATAGAAAAATACTCGGGAAATTATAAGAGTAAAAAATTGAAAACAAGGGGAAATAATTTTTACATAAGGGAAAATGTTCTATGGTGTTCGATTGTTTTTCCGACAGGGTAGGAAGATGATGTATTTTGGAACGAATTTCCCTCATCCCACGTCAAATTTTTTCTGTTGACAAACCGGTTGTGCCATCTTCAGTGTCGTTTTTCGTTCGCGAAACGGAACGGAAATTCGTTCCAAAATACATCAAAAATGTTCTACCCTGAATGGGTTAATAAATATTAAGTTTATAAAAAAATGTTAATAGGCAAATACGCACACATCTTAGGTATACATGTAAAAAAATATATTCACATTTACTGCTGTAAGTAGGATAAGCCACCAACGGCGTCAATACCTGTGGAAGCTTCAGTTTAATCATGGACTCCAAGATACGAGCGGTACATCGAAGTTGCTTCTCCGTCACGTTGTACGGCACCATCACAGAAATAAATGACAGCATTGTTCGACGAAGACGGCCATGGCGATGTTTTCTCGCTAACATTAGTCAACAAGGTGGACGTGCTAAAACGTTTTTATTTTGGGGCGCTCCCCGCGAATTAACATCTGACTAGAGATCATAGTCGCAAATTGGAGCTAACGTCCCGAAGTGAGACAAGGGAATCGTGAAGCCACATTCGAGATATGAGCTTCTTCGATCAATTAGCGTCAAGCCATATGGGAGGTCCACCAAACAGTCAAGAACGTCGCACACAACCCCAGCTGTCCGAGAAAACGAGAAAAGCCACCGAAGGCCACATCACTCCGTGCAGAGTAGACCATAATTACGATGAGCGTTCCGATCGATGCAGTCATACAGATACACACAATTTCTTCAAAATGTGGGTGCCCTGCAACGCGTCAGACAAGAAAACATCACCGGAAGACAAGATAACAACTCGAAGCAGCAAAAGTATAATTCGGTAGAACCATCATCGTCTTCATCTCCAAACAGCATGTCCGAGGGAGGCCAGACGAAAATGAATATGGTATTCACTTAAGGAATTTTTAGTAAGACTAATATCAAACAGTTGACCACCCAGTAGAAACATAGTAATAAAAGGAAAAATTAACATCACTTCACGATATTAATTTTTCCTTTCCCTGGGGTGGAGGGATGTTGTGAGTCACTGTTTACGCTAGGCATACTTTCAGGCGATACTTAAATTATGATATCGCACTGAGCATTTTTTGCACGTTGTGCTTGTTGGTTTAATTCCGCATTGCCGTTTCTAGAGCAATTCGTCGAATGAGCGCACGTCACTGAAGCCGCGGTTTCGTTTCCAAATATTGCTGACTGTGGAACGAGTCACCCACTTTCTTGCGCTCAGGTGTTAAGGCGGGTCTTTTCCGCTACAGTTAGCGTGTTATTATTTCCGTGTTTAAGCTTCCGCGTACAAATGTATAAATAAGATTGGAATATAGCAAATAGGAGTAGTCATTAGAAAAGAAGAGCTCCGAACCGTGTGCAACTCTAGTGTAATTTTTAATAAAGTGATTAAAGTAGAATTGAAGTGTTTTAATTCGAAACGGACTGTGGAAAGAAGGACTTCAGAGAAGCCCACGGCAAGGATATTTCAGCAGGGACACAACATGCACTATCTCGACAGCCACAAGAAGCAGTAAGCAAGATAATAACGGAAAATACACGCGAGAAGCCCTGCAAATGGCTACAGGGGAAAAAGCGAGAGGTAGAACAAAATCCGGAGACATTTTGGGACTACACCCTTGAAAATGGTAACTTGTAGCGCCAAATTCCCAACCGACTCGGAGACGTGAACTGCACGCCTTGGAAACTGTGCGTGCCTACTACTATGAGAACCTAAGGGCCTACTACTATGAGGGCCCTAAGAGAAAACCACGACAGTCTAAGCGCTGACCACGCAGGAACATATGCCGATTGACAAACAAGTACTATTGGCCGGGAATGTTTGACGATGCTAGAAAATATGTTCGCCGCTGCGAATCCTGCCAACACTATAAGCCAAATCAGCGAAAGACGGCAGGCAAGATGCTCACTTAATTGACATAAGAACCCTGGGCGATTCTCTGTGTAGATTTTCTAGCCCCACTACCTTTTTTAGAGTGCCCAAAATAATGGTAACGGACAATGGGACCCAATTCACAAGCAGAAGTTTACGTAATTTTCTCCATTAAAAGGGCTTGAAGCAACAGTTTATTGCACCATATACCCAAAAGGAGAATATCAACAGGACGCTGAAAAATATAATTGCGCAACTCTCAGATAACAATGGACGGCACTGGGACGAACTGCTTCCGGAAATTATGCAAGCGTATTCGAGACCACGGGATACAAACCTGCATATCTCACACAGGGACGAGAACCACGGCTGCCAGGAACTTTATACGACGAGCAAACGGCTGGCACCGGATAGGAGCCCGTGAAACCCGCAGAAAAGGCGGAGAACCTGAGGGAAATCTACAAGTTGGTAGTGACGAGCCTGGAAAAGGCAGCGCAAGACCAGGCGCACCATTTCAACTTGTGGCGACGACAATGGAAACCGGAAGTTGGGCAGGCGGTGCTCGTTCGACAAAATCATCTTTGGCTCAGAGTACATGAAGTCCGACAGCCTTAGCGGCCAGTGCTCAAACCCGCCCAGAGGCGAAAATATTTAACCATAGAAGGAAAAGACGTCGGCGCCGGTCAGAACCCGCCAGGGCCGACGAAAATCTCACGCCGGCAATAGTCGCCGCTACTGAAGAATACGAAAACGGTCGGCAAGTCAAGCGTAGACGGTTGTCACAAATGCAGCGACCAAGCAACGACATGCCGCAGGTGAACATCCGTTTCCCAGGCGTGAAAGTAAAACAAAAAGCTGCAGAACAGACCGAAGAAAATCAAATATCTCGAGAACACGCAAACGCTTGCCAAACTTTGATATTTGGTGACCTCACGCTGGAAGAAACGAAATCCCTATTTCACGGAGAACTCCAACCCCAATCCTCAACGTCGCGAGCCAAACACGCAAAAGATTCCTTCTAACAACTCAAGAATATGTCAACACAAAGTGCTCACCTTATGTTTTTGAAATGGAGATTTAAAAAGCTCACAAACACTGTTTGCTGAACAAGTTAAACCTTCCAGCAAAAGTTCACGCAGTGCGAAACGCAAGCACTGCAACAACACATATAACCAGGAAGAAAAACAATAGCAGACTCAACGTTAACGACGGAGATTTTGCAAGGCAGAGAGGAAACAAAACAATGCATGAAAAGTGTATGGAGTTTGAAATCAATGGCTACTACAGGACAATAGTTTAAAGGCCGATTTGCATATGAAACTAATAATCTACAACAACAACAATAGAAAGGCATAACATAACACCGTTACAGAGGCAAACCTGACTACTCCCACTGCAACGACTACTCCCACTGCTTTCAGTCTGTCAGTCTGTCAGTCTGTCAGTCTGTCAGTCTGTCAGTCTGTCAGTCTGTCAGTCTGTCAGTCTGTCAGTCTGTCAGTCTGTCAGTCTGTCAGTCTGTCAGTCTGTCAGTCTGTCAGTCTGTCAGTCTGTCAGTCTGTCAGTCTGTCAGTCTGTCAGTCTGTCAGTCTGTCAGTCTCTCAGTCTGTCAGTCTCTCAGTCTGTCAGTCTGTCAGTCTGTCAGTCTGTCAGTCTGTCAGTCTGTCAGTCTGTCAGTCTCTCAGTCTGTCAGTCTGTCAGTCTCTCAGTCTGTCAGTCTGTCAGTCTGTCAGTCTGTCAGTCTGTCAGTCTGTCAGTCTGTCAGTCTGTCAGTCTGTCAGTCTGTCAGTCTGTCAGTCTGTCAGTCTGTCAGTCTGTCAGTCTGTCAGTCTGTCAGTCTGTCAGTCTGTCAGTCTGTCAGTCTGTCAGTCTGTCAGTCTGTCAGTCTGTCAGTCTGTCAGTCTGTCAGTCTGTCAGTCTGTCAGTCTGTCAGTCTGTCAGTCTGTCAGTCTGTCAGTCTGTCAGTCTGTCAGTCTGTCAGTCTGTCAGTCTGTCAGTCTGTCAGTCTGTCAGTCTGTCAGTCTGTCAGTCTGTCAGTCTGTCAGTCTGTCAGTCTGTCAGTCTGTCAGTCTGTCAGTCTGTCAGTCTGTCAGTCTGTCAGTCTGTCAGTCTGTCAGTCTGTCAGTCTGTCAGTCTGTCAGTCTGTCAGTCTGTCAGTCTGTCAGTCTGTCAGTCTGTCAGTCTGTCAGTCTGTTAGTCTGTCAGTCTGTCAGTCTGTCAGTCTGTCAGTCTGTCAGTCTGTCAGTCTGTCAGTCTGTCAGTCTGTCAGTCTGTCAGTCTGTCAGTCTGTCAGTCTGTCAGTCTGTCAGTCTGAAAAATGAAGATCCATTCTCCTTATATATAAGTTAAGTATCGTGCAAGTTAGTCTTATATTTTGTATTCATCAACGACGTTCTGAAGAAAGGAACTACTAATTGATATATTTTGGAACGAATTTCCGTCATCGTCATTTGACGAGGGATGACGGAAATTCGTTCCAAAATACATAATCTTCCTACGCTGTCGGAAAAGTGACCGAACACCAAGAAAGAACTACTAATTCTTGGTTTTCTAAATTTAAATACTTAATTTTTAATTTTTCCAAAACATTGTATTTTGAAAAATTTCTTACAATATGAACGTTGGTTAAACACTTTCTGCTTCAAGAAAAAGTCATTAACTTTCCTTTCATAATTAATATGAAATTAATATTTTTACTATTTAATAGTATATTTTTCACTTTTTATTTGTATTTTTTTTTACTAATTAATAGTACATTTTTCAGTTTTTAGATGTAATAATGCTTTTTTAATCTAATTATAAGAGTACTTTTGTACATCTACAGTGGCGTAACTAGGAATAGTTATCGTGTAACGGTGCTTGGCTAGGGAATCGACTCAGGGTTAAACCAGGCGTTCGTTTGCAGAAAGAAATTATACTAATTATTATTTACTATAAATACTAATGATTGTGTAATTAATTATTGTTTTTTGTTTCTAATTTCTAATATATAGGGTGGACTAAAAGTCCGTTTAAATTTGAATTTAAACGTACTTTTTCTCACCAGCGCTACAGGATTTCGATGGTTTTAATCAACGATCGTGGTTTCAGCAAGATGGGGCAACATGCCACACTTCCAATGCTGTTCGCGAAATTTTTGGACAAAAATTGATATCCAACAGAGGTGACATTAACTGTATACTTCGTAGCCCGGACTTATCCCCAATGGACTTCTTTCTTTGGGGATACTTTAAAAGTATAATTTTCTCAGCTACCCAGTGTCCCTAGAGGCATTAACATTTCACGAAACACTTGTGAGGCCGTCATTGAAAATTTCCGCTCCAGGTCGCAGCAGTGTCAAAACAGTCAAGGATCACATATGGATGATGTAATTTAAAAAAAATAAAATCCCTATTTTTGTACTTTAATAATAAATTAGCAGTTCTCCGGTCGTCCTTGCTTGAGCTCCCGCTCTCGAGTTTTCCGATCGAGAAAGACAGGTTGGACAATTGGGTCTATAAATGTTTAGCGCCCCACAGCCATAGCAAAAGACTCTATGAGGTAATACTTCGCAATCTTGAAATTGGTAGCCCTCTGCATCACAGCTCCAACACTTCGAGTTTTGCCGGTCTGTCATCGCGCATAGGTCTTGTAGCGCGTCATGTACCGTCAAACCATATTCTCAGCCGTCCGACTCCACTACGGCCAACTGTCGCCTACCTGGGACAAATCGTGACGGGGTCGAATAACCTTCCCTCATAAAGTTTTCGTGCCTATGGCACTCGCGCCTTAAATCGTTAAAGTCAAATATCCGAACATGTAATAATTCATGTCGCAAAACTGGGGTCAGGTTATGCGTCAGGATTTCCAGCATTGCAGGGTCGCTCAACGGCGTTCCCAATCGATCATTCATCGAAAGCACATCATCTAGAAAATCATCAAACTTCTCACCCGATCTTTGTTTCCGTCTACGGATGTTTTCGCTCAACTCGTAATCTGTCAATTAATTTCGAAATTTGATGCGAAGTTCGTCGCAAAGGGCAGGCCAAGCCAATCGGCTTACTTGGCGATGATGTCGCCAGAACCAGTCTTCTGCCTTTCCTCCAAAGAGCAAATGAGCATGTTGACAGAGAGATGAGAAATCGTTATTTAGACATTGAGACGTCAGGGTATTTACGCGATAAATGAACTCATCGACGTTCATTCCTCCAGCGTCTCCCGTAAATTTTAATCGCCACCCAGAGATGAGCGAGGAAAGTCTGTCCGAGTTTCCTCGGTGAACAAATGGTCGCGGAGCTAATGGGGCTGCACTCGCTGTATCACGGCTGCTGTGGGAGCATCCGGAATTGTTAAATTGTTGGCGGGTGTCATCGCAAGCGAGCGACGTGCGCTCCCTAACGCCTCCCTACACTCAGCGGCAGTCACCGTCATCAACTCCTCCTTCACTCGCTGAACGGCCTGAGTCAAAATTTCTTTTATGGAAGCCTCAGTTAACCTAGGTGAGGGGGAGTTACCCGGAGAAGTAAACCCTAACAGGTCTGCTGTAGGTGTGTCTTGATCTACGAGCGACATGTGAGCACTTCGTGTTAGCGTTGTGCTGGAAGGGGGTGTACGGATGTCGTTCGCGGCAGCCGTGTCTGCACCACCACGCGCGGGGCCTACGCCGGTGGATTGATGTACCCGGTGGGATATCATCCGCCTCGTGTTGATTCCCCTCGTCTGCTAGACGTTGCGTCCGCGGCTAATTGGTTTATCTTGTGTTAACAACCCGAAAATCCTAGTATTACAAGTCGGACATGTGGGGTAAGATTGATGCCATATCTCTAGACACGGCTTATGAAATTCGTGTTGACAAACGGTTTTGGACAATTGTACCCCAGAGAAAAGTTCGCGCCTACAAATACCGCATTCCGGTACAACCCGCCCTGTATTATTGACTCCGGCTTCCATAGCAAAAAAAAATATATCAAACAGAACTTTATCTTCAATTAAGTAGCTGGAAACCAAAACTCCACTCCAAGCAGTTTGCCAAAACTTCAGAAAAAAAATTCGAGAAGACAAACTTTAGATATGTTATATATGCTAATATTTCGACAAAAAAAGAATTGATAATTCGTTAAAAGTTAAACCATCAATAGATGCGTACAGGTGATTCAGCAAGCACACCAAATTGAAAATTTAGGAATTAAATTACAGAGCAGCGATCCCCTAAGTCAAGCGACACGCATGCTTCCCCTCACTTCATCAAGGCGACAAAAGCCGTAGCCACGCCCATCATCATCCATGTCCTCCGTCAGGGTCCTCAGTAGCGACCACTAGAGAAAACATAAGAATTAAGGGGCTAAACTACTAAAAAAAACTTAATTGGGCGTCATCCAACGAGTCGCTAACGATTATTAACCATTAAGGGAAATCTCCAATTGAACAAGGCCTCAATATTAACAAAATTTTTCAAGAATATACAGTTGGTCACGAGCATCTTTAGCGAGTTGCGCAACCGAGAAATCTCCCACTTGACAAGGTCTCGAGCCAAGAGAATACTCAATTTAAAGTGAGTTGTATTCAAAAATTGTCAAAAAAAAATATTAACATTAATGATTTCTTCTTCTGCGGAATGACTCGAAAGTCAAGCAATCGCAAGAAGAAATGATTCAGCGGTACGCATCGAACCGAAAAATTCAGTCGTGTAAATCCAGCGAGAATCATTTAGAAAACACGAGAAAACCAAAAGGTAATTAATTTAATTACAAAAAAAATTTACCGTCACTACTGAACCGTTTGCTCCACTGTACTGAGACTCGGTAGAAATCGGACAGAACAAAAAAAAATTTTGGAGAGTGGGCAGAGTGGAACCAGAATTCAGCCCCACGTTGGGCGCCATTTTGTAACGTTAGGGGTTGACGCCCCACGATGGGCGCCATTTTGTAACGTTGGGGTTTGATGCTTATAAAAAAAATTCAAAAGGCCCGCTGCCTACAAAAATGCGCACTCGGCTTCAACGCGATCGCTTTCATTTAGATTTTCGACTCAACTAACTCAAGTATACTTTTTCCATGGCTTCGCCACCGACAAGGCAGACATCGCTGTCTCCCTTCCTCCCATCATGTTCGGCACTCCAAGCAAGTCCCGTAGAATGGCGTGATGCAAAGTTCATGTAGAAAAAACTTCTAGAACATTTGATCCCGCCATGCTACGGGACCCGCTCTCTCAGCCACATGTTGGGGAGAGGCACACAGAGATCTGCATTGCGACACGGCGAAATGGAACGCGTGTGAATGCTGATCACAGGGTGACCTCAAAGCGTTTCAATCATTATCACAGGGCGGCCTCACAAGTTCAGCTATGAGGTCTTGCTTAAGGCGGTGAACGACAGTCTGGCGTTCAAGCGGAACTCAGGAAGCGATAGTGAGAGTGTGACATTAAAGCCGGTAATGGTTGGGGACCACGTGGATATTCGAGGTAAACTGGACCTTGAGTTGGAAAAGGAAAAATGGAGAGAAGAATTTTCTTCAAAGCAGAGGGTAATGGAAATATCGGGTTTGTCAACGGTAGGTGTGCTAATAGTGGGAATAGGAATTACAGTAATTTGTTGTTTGTGTAAACGGTTAGGTAAGCGTAAAGTCCCTGCCCTCATGCTCTCGGTGAGGCTTAATACATTTAATCAGATTACGAGTAGGCGGTTCCCGGGATATCCGTCGCCGATTGGTGGGGGAAGTCTGAGACTACCGAATATGACGGATACCCCGGAGGCGTCCGTTTCGGATTCAGTAGGAAGCGGCTTGCCGGCACCGTCCTCGCTTCCTATAAATGAGCCGGAGGCCCTGGAAAATAGAGTAAAGCACGTTTAACAATTTAGGGAGGAAAATAATAGTTCTGACCACAGTGCGTAGGGTCAAACTAATGCATTTTGTGGGCTTGTCAGCGCAGCAACAGAAAGCAAAAGTAGCTGAAAGGGAAAAAAATACATAAAAACAACAGTCAGCTTTGAGCAGCGCAACTAGCTTTGGCACGAGGCAAGGGGGTAAATGAAGTGGTGACAGGTCAGGTTCTCGCTAGGCAGAATTTCTGACTCAGCGAAAACCTGAGGGAAGTCGTTTTCGCTGCAAAACTTATTAAATTAAGTTCTGACCTAAATATGAGTAGAGTCAAATTGAGTGGTATAATTAGAATAAGTCTAACAAAATTATTATTAACTTAATTAAATGTATTAACATAATTGAATGTATTAACGATCTATTGGTAATAATCATGCAATGTACTATATATTAAAGGCACTTAAGCAAGTACGTCGGGAATCTCCTTATTAACACAAAACGGTTTCGGGTTTAATATGCACTTTTAGAAGAAATTTTGTTATAACTAACTGGACATTAATTTAACTTACTAACGAAATGTATTTGAGATAGATAATAATAATTTTGTAAAATGTAATAATTTTGAGATAGATAATTCGTGGTCGATTGCGAGCTGTCGCATGGTGTCACGGAAGAGTCTAGTAGGGGGGGAATCAACTAGAAGAGTATTTAAAATTTACTTCAACTTGACTAAGTATTAAATTAAAATTAAACTGATGAAGTAATTATTAAGCTAAATTATAATAATTAAGTAATTACATAGAAGTCCTGGAATAATAGCAATGAATAATGGTTGAAATAGAAAAATACTCGGGAAATTATAAGAGTAAAAAATTGAAAACAAGGGGAAATAATTTTTACATAAGGGAAAATGTTCTATGGTGTTCGATTCTTTTTCCGACAGGGTAGGAAGATGATGTATTTTGGAACGAATTTCCCTCATCCCACGTCAAATTTTTTCTGTTGACAAACCGGTTTTGGCGTTGTGCCATCTTCAGTGTCGTTTTTCGTTCGCGAAACGGAACGGAAATTCGTTCCAAAATACATCAAAAATGTTCTACCCTGAATGGGTTAATAAATATTAAGTTTATAAAAAAATGTTAATAGGCAAATACGCACACATCTTAGGTATACATGTATAAAAATATATTCACATTTACTACAACGTACAGTAAGGAATAAAGAGCTTTACAGACGTTAAGACTCAATATATTAAATACAATCAAACGAAATGAAATATAGGATATTAACTAAGTGAAAGTAGAACATAGATAAAAAGGTGTACGGACATAATTATGATACTCTACAATAACGGAAAGTGTCCAAAATTTCACCAAAAATTTAATGGTTTCACTTGATAAATGTATTGATTTTAGTTTTATAGTCGAATACGAACGCAAGTTGTACATAGTCATACTCGCATTTACTGCAGCGTAAATATTAAGGAACAAAACTAAGATAATTAAAATATTACTCATGAAATAACAAATTTCATTGAATTAAGTCATAGTATAAGTATTAGAAAATAAGTAGGATAAGCCACCAACGGCGTCAATACCTGTGGAAGCTTCAGTTTAATCATGGACTCCAAGATACGAGCGGTACATCGAAGTTGCTTCTCCGTCACGTTGTACGGCACCATCACAGAAATAAATGACAGCATTGTTCGACGAAGACGGCCATGGCGATGTTTTCTCGCTAACATTAGTCAACAAGGTGGACGTGCTAAAACGTTTTTATTTTGGGGCGCTCCCCGCGAATTAACATCTGTCTAGAGATCATAGTCGCAAATTGGAGCTAACGTCCCGAAGTGAGACAAGGGAATCGTGAAGCCACAGTCGAGATATGAGCTTCTTCGATTAATTAGCGTCAAGCTATATGGGAGGTCCACCAAACAGTCAAGAACGTCGCACAAAACCCCAGCTGTCCGAGAAAACGAGAAAAGCCACCGAAGGCCACATCACTCCGTGCAGAGTAGACCATAATTACGATGAGCGTTCCGATCGATGCAGTCATACAGATACACACAATTTCTTCAAAATGTGGGTGCCCTGCAACGCGTCAGACAAGAAAACATCACCGGAAGACAAGATAACAACTCGAAGCAGCAAAAGTATAATTCGGTAGAACCATCATCGTCTTCATCTCCAAACAGCATGTCCGAGGGAGCCCAGACGAAAATGATTATGGTATTCACTTAAGGAATTTTTAGTAGCATTAATACTAACATCAAACAGTTGACCACCCAGTAGAAACATAGTAATAAAAGGAAAAATTAACATCGCTTCACGATATTAATTTTTCCTTTCCCTGGGGTGGAGGAATGTTGTGAGTCACTGTTTACGCTAGGCATACTTTCAGGCGATACTTAAATTATGATATCGCACTGAGCATTTTTTGCACGTTGTGCTTGTTGGTTTAATTCCGCATTGCCGTTTCTAGAGCAATTCGTCGAATGAGCGCACGTCACTGAAGCCGCGGTTTCGTTTCCAAATATTGCTGACTGTGGAACGAGTCACCCACTTTCTTGCGCTCAGGTGTTAAGGCGGGTCTTTTCCGCTATAGTTAGCGTATTATTATTTCCGTGTTTAAGCTTCCGCGTGCAAATGTATAAATAAGATTGGAATATAGCAAATAGGAGTAGTCATTAGAAAAGAAGAGCTCCGAACCGTGTGCAACTCTAGTGTAATTTTTAATAAAGTGATTAAAGTAGAATTGAAGTGTTTTAATTCGAAACGGACTGTGGAAAGAAGGACTTCAGAGAAGCCCACGGCAAGGATATTTCAGCAGGGACACAACATGTACTATCTCGACAGCCACAAGAAGCAGTAAGCAAGATAATAACGGAAAATACACGCGAGAAGCCCTGCAAATGGCTACAGGGGAAAAAGCGAGAGGTAGAACAAAATCCGGAGACATTTTGGGACTACACCCTTGAAAATGGTAACTTGTAGCGCCAAATTCCCAACCGACTCGGAGACGTGAACTGCACGCCTTGGAAACTGTGCGTGCCTACTACTATGAGAACCTAAGGGCCTACTACTATGAGGGCCCTAAGAGAAAACCACGACAGTCTAAGCGCTGACCACGCAGGAACATATGCCGATTGACAAACAAGTACTATTGGCCGGGAATGTTTGACGATGCTAGAAAATATGTTCGCCGCTGCGAATCCTGCCAACACTATAAGCCAAATCAGCGAAAGACGGCAGGCAAGATGCTCACTTAATTGACATAAGAACCCTGGGCGATTCTCTGTGTAGATTTTCTAGCCCCACTACCTTTTTTAGAGTGCCCAAAATAATGGTAACGGACAATGGGACCCAATTCACAAGCAGAAGTTTACGTAATTTTCTCCATTAAAAGGGCTTGAAGCAACAGTTTATTGCACCATATACCCAAAAGGAGAATATCAACAGGACGCTGAAAAATATAATTGCGCAACTCTCAGATAACAATGAACGGCACTGGGACGAACTGCTTCCGGAAATTACGCTGGCAATCAATAGCAGCGTATCCGAGACCACGGGATACAAACCTGCATATCTCACACAGGGGCGAGAACCACGGCTGCCAGGAACTTTATACGACGAGCAAACGGCTGGCACCGGATAGGAGCCCGTAAAACCCGCAGAAAAGGCGGAGAACCTGAGGGAAATCTACATGTTGGTAGTGACGAGCCTGGAAAAGGCAGCGCAGGACCAGGCGCACCATTTCAACTTGTGGCGACGACAATGGAAACCGGAAGTTGGGCAGGCGGTGCTCGTTCGACAAAATCATCTTTGGCTCAGAGTACATGGAGTCCGACAGCCTTAGCGGCCAGCGCTCAAACCCGCCCAGAGGCGAAAACATTTAACCATGTAAGGAAAAGACGTCGGCGCCAGCCAGAACCCGCCAGGGCCGACGAAAATCTCACGCCGGCAATAGTCGCCGCTACTGAAGAATACGAAAATGGTCGGCAAGTCAAGCGTAGACGGTTGTCACAAATGCAGCGACCAAGCAACGACATGCCGCAGGTGAACATCCGTTTCCCAGGCGTGAAAGTAAAACAAAAAGCTGCAGAACAGACCGAAGAAAATCAAATATCTCGAGAACACGC
Organism: Sicus ferrugineus; assembly: GCA_922984085.1. NCBI lineage: Eukaryota > Metazoa > Arthropoda > Insecta > Diptera > Conopidae > Sicus > Sicus ferrugineus. The sequence continues at coordinate 47,555,295 of OV277349.1, forward strand.
AAACGCTTGCCAAACTTTGATATTTGGTGACTTCACGCTGGAAGAAATGAAATCCCTATTTCACGGAGGACTCCACGCCCAACCCTCAACGTCGCGAGCCAAACACGCAAAAGATTCCTTCTAACAACTCAAGAATATGTCAACACAAAGTGCTCACCTTATGTTTTTGAAATGGAGATTTAAAAAGCTCACAAACACTGTTTGCTGAACAAGTTAAACCTTTCAGCAAAAGTTCACGCAGTGCGAAACGCAAGCACTGCAACAACACATATAACCAGGAAGAAAAACAATAGCAGACTCAACGTTAACGACGGAGATTTTGCAAGGCAGAGAGGAAACAAAACAAATAGAACACTTTTAGTGGCAAACGGCTGATAATAAAATAAAATGGAACTTAAAATCAAGAGAGCCTATAATTCATATCGCAGTTTCTTATGCATGAAAAGTGTATGGAGTTTGAAATCAATGGCTACTACAGGACAATAGTTTAAAGGCCGATTTGCATATGAAACTAATAATCTACAACAACAACAATAGAAAGGCATAACATAACACCGTTACAGAGGCAAACCTGACTACTCCCACTGTAACGACTACTCCCACTGCTTTCAGTTTGTCAGTTTGTCAGTTTGTCAGTCTGTCAGTCTGTCAGTCTGTCAGTCTGTCAGTCTGTCAGTCTGTCAGTCTGTCAGTCTGTCAGTCTGTCAGTCTGTCAGTCTGTCAGTCTGTCAGTCTGTCAGTCTGTCAGTCTGTCAGTCTGTCAGTCTGTCAGTCTGTCAGTCTGTCAGTCTGTCAGTCTGTCAGTCTGTCAGTCTGTCAGTCTGTCAGTCTGTCAGTCTGTCAGTCTGTCAGTCTGTCAGTCTGTCAGTCTGTCAGTCTGTCAGTCTGTCAGTCTGTCAGTCTGTCAGTCTGTCAGTCTGTCAGTCTGTCAGTCTGTCAGTCTGTCAGTCTGTCAGTCTGTCAGTCTGTCAGTCTGTCAGTCTGTCAGTCTGTCAGTCTGTCAGTCTGTCAGTCTGTCAGTCTGTCAGTCTGTCAGTCTGTCAGTCTGTCAGTCTGTCAGTCTGTCAGTCTGTCAGTCTGTCAGTCTGTCAGTCTGTCAGTCTGTCAGTCTGTCAGTCTGTCAGTCTGTCAGTCTGTCAGTCTGTCAGTCTGTCAGTCTGTCAGTCTGTCAGTCTGTCAGTCTGTCAGTCTGTCAGTCTGTCAGTCTGTCAGTCTGTCAGTCTGTCAGTCTGTCAGTCTGTCAGTCTGTCAGTCTGTCAGTCTGTCAGTCTGTCAGTCTGTCAGTCTGTCAGTCTGTCAGTCTGTCAGTCTGTCAGTCTGTCAGTCTGTCAGTCTGTCAGTCTGTCAGTCTGTCAGTCTGTCAGTCTGTCAGTCTGTCAGTCTGTCAGTCTGTCAGTCTGTCAGTCTGTCAGTCTGTCAGTCTGTCAGTCTGTCAGTCAGTCTGTCAGTCTGTCAGTCTGTCAGTCTGTCAGTCTGTCAGTCTGTCAGTCTGTCAGTCTGTCAGTCTGTCAGTCTGTCAGTCAGTCTGTCAGTCTGTCAGTCTGTCAGTCTGTCAGTCTGTCAGTCAGTCTGTCAGTCTGTCAGTCTGTCAGTCTGTCATTCTGTCAGTCTGTCAGTCTGAAAAATGAAGATCCATTCTCCTTATATATGAGTTAAGTATCGTGCAAGTTAGTCTTATATTTTGTATTCATCAACGACGTTCTGAAGAAAGGAACTACTAATTGATATATTTTGGAACGAATTTCCGTCATCGTCATTTGACGAGGGATGACGGAAATTCGTTCCAAAATACATAATCTTCCTACCCTGTCGGAAAAGTGACCGAACACCAAGAAAGAACTACTAATTCTTGGTTTTCTAAATTTAAATACTTAATTTTTAATTTTTCCAAAACATTGTATTTTGAAAAATTTCTTACAATATGAACGTTGGTTAAACACTTTCTGCTTCAAGAAAAAGTCATTAACTTTCCTTTCATAATTAATATGAAATTAATATTTTTACTATTTAATAGTATATTTTTCACTTTTTATTTGTATTTTTTTTTTTACTAATTAATAGTACATTTTTCAGTTTTTAGATGTAATAATGCTTTTTTAATCTAATTATAAGAGTACTTTTGTACATCTACAGTGGCGTAACTAGGAATAGTTATCGTGTAACGGTGCTTGGCTAGGGAATTGACTCAGGGTTAAACCAGGCGTTCGTTTGCAGAAAAAAATTATACTAATTATTATTTACTATAAATACTAATGATTGTGTAATTAATTATTGTTTTTTGTTTCTAATTTCTAATATATAGGGTGGACTAAAAGTCCGTTTAAATTTGAATTTAAACGTACTTTTTCTCACCAGCGCTACAGGATTTTGATGGTTTTGATCAACGATCGTGGCTTCAGCAAGATGGGGCAACATGCCACACTTCCGATGCTGTTCGCGAAATTTTTGGACAAAAATTGATATCCAAAAGAGGTGACATTAACTGTATACTTCGTAGCCCGGACTTATCCCCAATGGACTTCTTTCTTTGGGGATACTTTAAAAGTATAGTTTTCTCAGCTACCCAGTGTCCCTAGAGGCATTAACATTTCACGAAACACTTGTGAGGCCGTCATTGAAAATTTCCGCTCCAGGTCGCAGCAGTGTCAAAACAGTCAAGGATCACATATGGATGATGTAATTTCTAAAAAATAAAATCCCTATTTTTGTACTTTAATAATAAATTAGCAGTTCTTATCTCACATAACTAGTTTCTTTTAAATCATCATTTGAAATGTAAACGAACTTCTGGTCCACCCTGTACAATATCTATGGAAACTTGCATAAATAGACTTGAAAACTTTAATATTTCCCGTTTTTTTATGGCAGATGAAATCAAGCTCGGGATACCACCTATCCATGCAAAGCCTTTGTTGGTTCCGAAGGGATGACAGATTAGTGGGAAGGGGGAAAGAGGGAGTAGTGACGGTTTACACTTCGCTTAAAAGTTTCGACGCTGTACGTGGGCGGGAAGACATGCGCAGGGAGACTATTCCACAATCTAATGACGCGACCGAAAAACTAATACTCACGGTAATGCGTGGTTCGTTGGAACGGAATCGCGACATAAAAGGGGTGCACCCCTCTGGAAAGCCGGGTAGTTCTGCTGAATACCTGAACCGGAGGAATCAGGCCGGCTACTTCAGAGGAACATTTACCATGAAAGTAATGGTAAAATAATGATACACACCCTACATCACCATGACGCTCCAAGGTTTCAAAAGAGCTGGATACCCTACTGTCCCCTATAAGTTTTAACGCACGACATTGGACACGGTCTAGAAGCTGAAGATATGCCCGCGAAGCTCCCGACCATATATGCGAATTGTACTCCATTTTCGGACGGATATAAGTGGTGTAGATACAACGAAGATCGGTTGGGGCGAAGTATTTCTTACACCGTTTAAGAAAACCTAAGCACTTGGCTGCTTCTTTCGACACGTGAAAGATGTGATCGTTCCAGCGAAGATCGCATTGGATTGACATGCCCAGAACATCAAGAGCCTCCGACTCATTAATATCTACACCACCCATATTTAGAGGTGGGAAGTTGTCACCCGACAGACGTTTGTGCGATCTCCAGAATAGAAGGACGCCTGGAGAATGAATATGAATAACAAATGCTGCTGTCATCAGCAAACGAGTAGACGGGGTTTGATATCAATGACAAAAGGTCATTGATAAAAATGAGGAAAAGTGTTGGAGACAGGACCGAACCCTGCGGAACTCCAGCATTAATGGAGTGCTCTTCGGAAGCAAAGCCGTCTATCACAACCCGAATAGAACGGCCGCTGAGGAAACTCGGCATCCATCGAGTGAAAGTATTACCAACACCATAGGCAGTCAATTTAGACACGAGTGCTTCATGCCACACCCGGTCAAATGTGTTGGAGATATCCAGAGAAACAACCTTGCTCTCACCGAACTGGTGAATACAACTGCTCCACCGCTCAGTGAGAAACGCCATCAGATCGTCGGTGGAAGCCGTGCTCACCGTTCCAGCTATGGGGCGGTAATTTGCAGAATTCGTAGCCTCACCTTTTTTGGGAACTGGCTGCACATTGGCAATCTTCCAGGAAGTGGGAAAAACTCCTGAAGTAAATGACAAATTAAAGAGATTGCGCAATGGAAGAGAAAGTGTTGAGGCGCACTTTCTCAACACGTGGTCTGAAATGCCATCCGGTCCCGAGGATTTGTTGACATTCAGGTCTGCAAGCACTCTTTTAACAGATCGCGTTCGAAAATGCATCTCAGGCATAGCATGAGATACACCATCGACCGCGGGCAGTGGATGGCTACTCTCAGGAAGAGAGCAGTTTTCAGCAAATATTTTAGTTAATAAGTTTGCCTTATCAACCGAGTGAGTGAAGATCTGATCATCCTTGAGGAGAGTTGGAATGGACGATCGCGTCTGATTCTTCACTCTCCCCACGAACTACCAAAAGTTCTTATTACACTTATGTTATTCAAGAACTCTACGTCTAAGGCGCTGTTCGTAGAGAACTTTTTCGCGCTTTAGAGTTGCATTGCACCTATTTCTGGCCTGATGGCGCAGCAGTTTAATATCAGCAGTTTTTTTTAAACGCCAATTCCTAAACGCCTGACTGCTTGTCTGCAAGTCGCATTAAACCAGGAATGGTCTTTTGGTTTAATGGAAATTCTTTTACTGGGTATGAAAGACCTCATACCAAATAAAATTATATTTTCTACCAATTTTGCTGCAGCATTTATGTTTCTATCTCTGAAACACAATTGCCAATTGAAACGGCTAAAAAAGCAGTTCAGCGCATCCCAATTAGCCTTCTCATAAAGCCACACTTTCCGCTTCGGAGCTGGCTGGTGAGCGAAGTGAAGACTAGAATATGGGAATGTAGCAGAAATTATAGCGTGGTCCGAATTACCAAGAGGTGAAATAACATTCACATCATACTTGCTGTGATGTGAAGTTAGAAAAAGGTCCAGAATATTTTGGTTTTGCCCATCAACGCAGGGAAAGTGCGTTGGTTCCTTCACTAATTGAGTTAAATTATTAGACTCAGCAAATAACTCAACATACAATCCTTCGGGTTCGTGTGACTCGAATGAGGTAACCAATTGGAATTATGAACATTGAAATCACCAGCATCAACAATTTCACTGTTCGGATACGATTCCAGAATTTTAGAGATTGAAATACTAAATCACACTCCTGGTAGGTAGTTAAAGTACCATCTACAAACCGACACGAAAAATCTGGTAAAAAAGTATCTGGCAGAAGATACGTAGGAAACATCCTACGTACATAGGTACGATACAGATACGCAGGAGACATCCTAAAGTCGTTAAATTAAAACACCCGTACTGTACAGATGTGCAGAAGTACTCCTCTGACGCTGTTCGACGCTACTCAACGAGCCCACTGAACTTTCGACGCAGGCCCAAATCCAGTGTAAGAACCTTTTCATTTTTGTCATGCATATATAAGCGATTGTTAGCTTGTAATCGATCATTTTTGCTGTCCATGACCGCTTTTACATGGATCAGCGCTTTTGAGTTAGTTAAATGAGCAAGGAATAGTGCATCGTGTGGCATCTTTTCCAAATCTCGCAAGATAATAGCATATTCCTGACTGACTTGGTTCTGGTGTTGCAGTTTTATTACGAGAAACTGAACGATAGGCAAAGGACTATGTTGATTGCGGTAGCTGGTATTCTGGTTAATAATTGTATCAAGCTTAGAGCATAGCTTTTCCGTTGCCTGGGATAAGGAAACTACATTTTTTCCAACAAGTTCATCCGTGAGTCTATAGAAGCGACAAAATTTGTCTCGTTAACAGTGTCACATGGTATGTTTGAGGAGGCCATTATCCCTGAACCGACAAATGACTCAAGAATTCGGTCAGCTAACTCCGCAAATTTTGTCAAGGATAAATCTGTGCTGCACATCAACACTGCACGTTCATTTGTTGGCATACGCTGCAAAAATGTGGTAGGAAGGAAGTCGTCATGTATATACTATAGCACCTCCCAGCTCTTTCATTTCTCTCAACAACTGAGAAGTTTTCCTATTGTTTAATCGTAATTCGTTTAAAAATGTCCTTCTTTGTGTCTCTTTTATTTTGGCCACGAATACGGCCGTATTTTGCAACTATGCGATTCATTTTAATTTAAGAGAAATTATACACACATCGAAATTCTTTTTTTTACGTGTTAATCATCATGCAATATAATTATGGGAACTCTGGCGAACATTCGGAAATTCAGTAAATTTCACTCACACACATTTAGAAATCACACGTATATGAATTTTAACATCAAAAAAGAAACTAGGTGTAGTCAAGCATTCTTCAAGAAGCCGGCTTCAAGAACTCGCTTCGAGAAGACAGATCTAGCCAAGGCCTTTGGCTATTGCTGAAGCGGAGAATTAATGTATCTTCGTTTAACGGATCGCTGTATTTACTTCCACTCTCATCTTTATTAATCGTCCGAGGTGGGCTATGCGAAATAGACATCTTTTTACTGCTCACCTCGTAGTAATTTTTATCGTAAGTTACCCACACTAATTGTGAAGAACCACGTCAGGGTCACCAAATTTGTAGCAATTTAGTTAATTTCAATATTATAAAAATGTTAACTCAGATATTTAATTGATCTGTCTGTAGCAATCGGATAACAAATGTTTACAAGATAACTGACTAACGCTGGAAAGACATCTGATCTTCTGTTGGCAGCGCAGCACATGATGTGCTGCACATGTTGGTAGGGAACCGATGCCACCAAGCGGTAATTTTAATTTGCAAAACCCCTACAGGTACTTCCGTTCAGCGCCATCTGTTAGTCAATATGGCCACAGGGTGTGTAGTAATAATTAAACTAAAAACTAACTGATGTATTTTGGAACGAATTTCCGTCATCCCTCGTCAAATTTTTTCTGTTGACAAACCGGTTTCGGCGTTGTGCCATCTTCAGTCTCGTTTTTCTTTTGAGAACGAAAAACCACACTGAAGATTCTGAAGATTTTTCGTTCTCAGAACGAAAAACGACACTGAAGATGGCACAACGCCGAAACCGGTTTGTCAACAGAACAAATTTGACAAGGGATGACGGAAATTCGTTCCAAAATACATCATCTTCCTACCCTGTCGGAAAAACAATCGAACACCTAGAAATAAAAACTAACTCTATTTACGCTATAATAAAAAGAGTGGTCATACTAAGACTAAAATTTAAACCATACTTCAAATTAAATAAAATGTTCCATATTAAAAATTCCATTAAATTCAAAATTCAATTAGAAAAGTAATAACTCACAATTAATAAGATATTCCGGATTTAATTCTAATAATTATTCCGAATTCAATTCAATTAATCCTTTATTAAATCCAATCCAAGTAACTATTTCAAATTGAATTTATTTAATTATTTCAGATCCAAGTCACAATATAAAATTACAACTAAATGTGACGACCGTTCTTTACGCCATCTTCCAATTAAAATAAAATTGAGATATTGTGGCTGGAAGTATCTACTACCGTTAACTAAAGAAAAAGTACTCCTTTTACGTCTTGATCCCGTTCGTACGCACCATCCATTACCACGAGAATTCGTTCTTCAGTCGCGCTGTTAAATTGTGGAATAATCTCCCTGCGCATGTTTTTCCCACCACTTATAACGTCGAAACTTTCAAAAGAGGTGTAAATCAACACTACTCAGACTTGCTGAGACCAACGGGTACCGAAATGCTGGGTTTGGTCAGCATCGGTTGCAGCGAATCCGTTTTTTAACTTTACGGCAGTGGTTTCTTAGGCGATACATGGAAAAATCTATTTTAACCTTATTTCCTGAAGATATTCTGGGAATTTTATCTTTTCGGGTAAACGTTTCAAATCAGACCGACCATACACTACAACATAAAATAGACCATAAAGGGCGGAATTATGAGGTTGCAAAAAAGTAATTTCTTCATTTGAAATGTGGCAAAATTTTACTTTAATGTTTACATAATTTACTTTATAATTTTTTTTCTACAATATTTTAAATGCTCTTTGCACCATTTATAGTTTGCAAAAAAATAATTTTTTAAATTACATTATTTTCTAGAAGAGGTTCTTGCGAAATGTTTTACAAAGTTTGCAGAATAATATACAAAATATACCTTGCTTTCTCGCTCACTTCATGCTTTATTTTATCTCTGTGTTGGATGGAAATAATAACTTCACTCCAGGCATATGTAAGACGCTTATGCTCATTTTGAAGCACCTCCAAATCGGCAACTCCACAGCTTATGCTCTGATTCAATACACTATTCACTTCTCTCTGATACTTGAGTTCGTCACTTACGTTAACTAACTCATTTTCACGTTTTTTAATTTCTACATCCAAATGGTAGAAGAGTATATCGGATTTTTTTTTTGTTTCAGATATTTGTTGCTGAATCTGATAATCTCGATTAACAACACGTTTTGCAGTATTCATTTCGCGTTCTACTTCGTCCGTCCATTTTCGAATATTGTACTCTAGGGCTTGTACATTTTCTAAATCCATCATTCGGCGTTTATAGTTGGCCTGTTTACTTTTTTGTAAAGCGATTTTTTCTTCATACTTGCCTTTTAATTTATTAACGGTATCATCATCACCTCGGCGTGTCTTCATATTGTCCTGAATTTCCCTTGAGTACAATTCAAGCTGTTCGTTTTGATGACGTATTTCTTGTTGCATTTCATACAGCTTTACGCCACGTTCTTCGCGCTGCTGTTTGTTTAATTTTATGTTATGCTTAGCTTCCAAAATTTCAGAAGATATTTGTGCTTTTGTTCGTAGCAAGTACTTCTTTAAAGATCGTTGAAATGTCCATAATAATGGATGATGCGGAGGCAATAAAGCTAGCTTTACTTTCCCAAGCTCAATTTGTGCCATAGAAGCTCGTAGATCGCTGTCATCTGATATATCTTCAGACATCCTCTTATTTTCCCTTGATGATTTAGTATTGCACTTTAATATATTAGAAATAAAAATAGATTAATCAACAATATTTCTTTAATATTGATTTGACATCTGCTGCTGAAAGTTATTTGTAAAAACATCGAAGTCCCGTCTCCATGGTTTCCCAGGGTTTCAAAATCAAATACTGCTTACGTTCAGAAACATAAGCAGCGCACTCACATTCGAGGTTCGACAAAAACTGTAAAAAGATAATTGTTAACGGCTGTTAGCGGCTGGCTGCCGGCCGATGTTTACAGAAACTGGAGACATTGGAAAAATTTTTGTTTGTATAGTGTTGTTTTTTGTTTGTAATGTTTCGTGGTATAGAAGTTAGTGTAAACATTTAGTGCAGCGCGGGTTATGCTTTTGTGTTTGAAATTTAAATAAGTTAAAATAGGCACTGTGGTGGGTCGCCACTTGTGGTGAATCACATCAATTGTCGCCATTGGTGTCGGACTCCGGGGGTTGTGGTTGCTTATGCCATCCGCTACCTGTCGGTCGTGTTGTACCATGCAAACATGAGACCCGAAACAGGTACTGATGATGAAGACCTTGGACACAGCTGCTCATCTCAGGTTGTTAAATAATGGTTTTCCTGAACAGGTATGGTTTAACCATATTTCCAAAACTTCTAAGAAAGCATGATGGTGTGATTATAGGTCGTCACACAATCAGATGATGTGTTTTCCAAAAATAAACCCAATGTATGGTAGCACAGCGTGGAGTTACCGCCGTGGAGGCACATTGAGAGGTACCCACGTATACAAAGAAATGCATCTGTGTGACTTGCATGCATGGAGTTGACGCATGGATATTCTCATAGAAATTTCACTCGCCTCTCTAAAATTACAATACACACACACACACACACACACACACACACACACACACACACACACACACACACACACACACACACACAAACCCGTCTAGTGTCAACTATCGTCCTCTTTGTATACTAGACCCTGCAGGAAAAATCCTAGAGCAAATTATTGAAAACAGATTGCTGGCGGTAGTAGATGAGCGAATTTCAAGCATGCAAATCTGATTTAGAAGGGGCCGGTCAACAAATGATGCGCTGAGATTTGTGAAGGGCATCGACGAGAAAGCGATAAAAGGAAAACTTTGGTGCGGCGGTACCAAACAAAACTGCTAATTATCACACTAAATGTACGTAAAGACGTAAAAAACGCCTTGAACTCTGCCAGATGGCAGAAAATTTTCCAGAGCTTGTGGAATGCCAGCATGTCTACACAACTAGGACTGAAAGGATCAGTCCTAGGACCGCTCCTATGGAACATAATGTACAATATAATGCGATTCTGGAGTTGAGTGTACTGCCTGGAGTCAAAATAATTGGCTTTGCTGATATATAGATATTGCGGTGGTAGTCGGGGTAAAACATGAATGCCGAACACGTATTTTTCTAATGCCCACGATTCGATGCGCTTAGGAACGAGCAGCGAAGATTTGTAGGTGGCTCTATTACACCTGGAAACTTTGTTCACTACATGCTGAAAAATAATAAACTTTGGAACTCTCAGCCCATGATGTAATGCTTAGCGGCGGAAGAAAGAACGCGGGGAGGAAAAAGACGAACGAGGTGGTTTTAGTGAGTATGAGTCTCACACTACTGGTAGCTTAGAGTAACTAGCACCAGTGCCCATGATGGGTTTCCACCTGACAAAAGAAAACAAGTAAAGGTGAAAACAAGGTCTTAATATCCTATACCGTTTTTGAGACATTGGCAACTTTTTATGAGTGACACGCCCATTTTTGGGAAACAGACAGGTAATGACCCCACAGACCTCGCGATAAAATTACGTCTTCTTATCTTATACCGTTCACTAGATATTGCCAACTTTTTTACGAGTAGGCGGACCACACCCATTTTTTGCAAAAATTTTTGTAATGGCGCTATACGTTCCGGAATACAATTATGCGTCAATATACCTTACGGTTTATGAGATATTCAACTTATAACGAGGTGGTTTTACATTCCTTAAGTAAAGTAGGCGTGGCTGTTAACCGATCTCGCCCATTTGCAATCCGAAACTGCCCTACATAACAAAGAATATTTGTGCCAAATTTCATCCTGATGTCTCTTTTCGTTCTCCCGTAATCCTGATTTCAATAGACAGACAGACAACCGGACGGACGGGGCTAAATCGATTCAGGAGGTGACGCTGAGCAAGAATATATATACTTTGCTCTATCTATTTAGTCTCCTTTTCTGCGTTACAAACGGAAGAAAAAAGTGAACATCCTAAGGGAGTGGATATATACTGGATATGTACACCCTTCGGGTGTAGGGTATAAAAAAACACGAATTATCATATTTTTTATTTTAGTAGGAATAAGACAAAGAGTCCATCTTTCCTTAGGCGCTAAATATCACTTAATTTGCTAGTGGCGAATGATCGCTTGTCGTACTTCGGGTAGGACCTAAAGCGCTGTGCGCTGTGAATTTTTGGTTCCGCAATATTTCTTTGTGTCTCCTTGCCAGCGAGTGCCATATTGCAGTTTCAAGAGTATTTTACCAATAGGCTCCTTTGATCTGTATTTGATTACTCCTTCAAGTATTTTACCGGCCGAATCTAGCGTACACAGTGGATGTACAAAGGGGTCTATCAGATTTTCATTTTTTAAAATAAGAACCAGCCGCTGCATTTTCCACATTCCCGGGAATTTCCCTTCATTTAAGCACTTGTTGTAAGCCTGAAAGAGTCTTATTTGCTTGATTGTAGCCGTCTTAAGAGCGATGTATGGTATTTTGAAGCAGTTTATGACATATTGGTTGCCTGGCTGTTTTCAACTTCTTACGGACTAGCTTTAACCCATGAATTATTTTCCGCGTAATCACAAAGCTCTAGAAAGCGCTTGTTCTTACCATCGCGAAAAGCATTATTTCGTCTTTTATATTCTTAAAACTATGCCTATTACTTTCAAACGAGTATGTTTTCCGTTTAGTAGTATATACATATATGGCGTTTCTGGCTCACAACAACAACAGGCAAGAGCATACATCCACATGTGGATAATGTGGATTTATCCACACAACAACAGGTAAAAGCATATATCCACACAACAACAACGGCAACAACAACAACAACCTCACAGAGTGCCCAGATCGAGGATTTTGGTGGACAGAGTGGCCAGATGGAGAATTAATCCTCACAGAGTTGCCAGATGGAGGATGGAGTGGCCAGATCGATTAAATTTTGTTTTTTTTTATTTTTTTTCACGAAAGGAATTCTTTTGGAATTTTTCATGAGATTTTTTTTTGAGGGTGACAGCCCTGTTGGTCGATTCAGATGGCAACCCTGGCTGCCTGGCAGACGGACTGGCGGCTGACGGTCGGTCGGTTGGGAATGGTGAGGAAGCAGGGAGAGGGAACGACGTTGTGTTCTCGCGGAGGCAGCATGCTTAGCAGAGGCTGCCTAAGCAGAGACTGCCTAAGCAGAAGCTGCGTAGTTGTAGTTGTTGTTTATTTAATTGCTTCGTTTTTAAGACGCTGCCCAGAAATAAAACTTAATGTAAACATTAAGGGAGCGGTTCAAGCTGTGGCTCGCATCCACGGTCTGAAGCGCTGAGTTGTTATTTTAAGAAATATGAAACTCGCCTTATTGTTCTTGTTGTTGTTGTTGTTGTAGTTTTTTATTTAATTGCTTGGTTTCGAATTGTGCCTTCACTCGAATTTGTCAGCAATTAAATCAATGTAAACATTTTCGAAGAATGTGATAAAATTACGCGGAACTGAACCGAACATGATCGAACACAGAGAGGGATATCTACGTTATCTCAATTTCACTTTTGTTGATATGTACTTTTTTTCTTTTTATCTTATAAGCATTTCAGCTGGAGTATGAAAGATCTGAAATTTATAATCAAACTTCATTCCGTGTCTGAATGTAGCAACGAAAAGTTGTGCTGATTTCGTCTTCATCGTTGCTTTTAAATGATTGTAAAACTTAAATAGAAAAAGGAAAGTTTTAGTAAGTAAAGAGAATGTCTACAGATAATTATAAAAAAGTGAACATTTTCAAAAGTGAACAAAAGAGTAAATGTATAATAGAAAACATTTACAAGAAGGAATAGAAAATTTAAATAAAAAATTTGAAAAAGTACACAGAATAGTTTATAAAAGTGAAGAATTTCAATTTAAAAGTAAAATTCAATTCAAAAGTAAAATTGAAGTAAAAATTTAAAACAAAAAAGTAAAAACTTAAATAAGATAATAATTATCAACAACAAGAAAAACAACAACAACAACAACAACGACAAAAGTAGCAGATTGTGAAGTAAATAAATTTAAAAACAAATATCTGTTAATTAGTAATTAAATAGTATTATAATAAATATTAATAATATTAATAATAATAATAATAATAATAATAATAATAATAATAATAATAATAATAATAATAATAATAATTGTTAACGCCAACTGCCGCTCGCCAGAGGTGCTCCCTCATCGATCGGTAGGGTGTCAGGAGTGAGCACTCCAGTCTCTCTCCTGTCAGCCTGCCGGTCGGGAGGGGCGCCTCTCTCGTGAGCGTAAACCCGGCTGCGGGCTCTCTCCGCGGCAACTGGCGCGGTTTGACCGCCTTCCAGCGATCGTCGCTGGACCCACACGCAGCACTCTTGATTCAACCGTGGACGTGGAAGGTCCTTAAATATTATATATTTAAAGTTTTTATAGTTTTTTATATTGTGCAAATAAATATTTGGTCCTTCGGAGATCACCCAACCATTCGAACTAAACATTTTGCTGGCCAAGCAGCAAAATCTCTTCCCTTTTAACAGTGAACGCAGACACTTCTTTCTCAACCGTTGACGCGTGCGGCTGCAGCGTAAATTAAACAATACCTTTAAACACACTGTGTAGCAAAAAATTAACATACAGTTTTTATATTATATATATAAAGTGAAAAATAAATTTTGTGATTCTTAAAATAAACATTTGGTCCAGACGAGCCGGATTACCGCCGCCGCCCAGGAACCATCGTCACCGACGCCCGTACCATCGTCACCGACGCCCAAATCATCGTCACCGACGTCTAAGCAACCAAGCCGTGTAAACGGTAAGTTCATCGTATTCCATTTAATTTGACCACCGCTTTTGTGCGAACTTGTACGCAAGTCTACTTGCGAGTTTAAAAGTGCGTCTCGTGCACTCGCTAGTGAACACGGCGCACTTTGAATCCGTGCACGTCACTCTAGCCCCGTAGAGCCCTTCCGGCCATATACATTTTACATATATATATATATATATATATATATATATATAAGGAACTGTCCTCCTTATATATATATACACCCTTCATTTGACCGTCAAACCTTCGAGAATCGTCGATTCGTGGGTAACGGTCCCCGAAAATAACGGCAGCACCAAAGTTGAAAATTTTGTTGCTGACCGTCTTCGCAAGCATTGCTTGCTGCGAAGCCCATAATTTTTGCGCAAAAAATTTACCGCTTGATTTTTACTAAGCCCCGCGCTCTCATAAAGAGTGTGAAAGCATTTCACACTTTCGCTTTCTTGTTCTGCGCTCGTCTAGCTTCTCGAAGAGCGAATTACTTGTGCGCTTAATGCAAATCGAAAAACCACCACCTTTTTGCTGGCTGGTTTTTGCGGGTACTTTTTTCTGCTGCTCGCGCTCTTCTGCTTGCGTTGATCAGTCATACAGAGTGCACACAGAACACAAAAACCTGTTTTTTCTGTCTGCACTCTCCCAAGTGATAGCAGTGTAAGATTCACTATTCAACGGTGACCCAGCGCGAAATCGAGAGAGCGAGACACCCGGTAGGCAGAAGTGTTCGCAGCGACTAGTCACTTTGTAACTAGTTGCTAATTTAAGAGACAACGCGTGGTTAATTTTCGGCAGCAAGCTTTTCGAGCCCCAGCGCCATCGCATAGCGACCCGAAACATTTTTGCGATTTGTTTTTACCAACAAAATAGAAAGTTTTTCCGGAATTAGTTTTCGGAGCGTTTTATTTCATTTTTCCTTTTGATTTTGCGACCTCCTTCACCGCCCCTATTCGTAAACCAAACACACCATGGCGGCGCTCGCATCCTTCATTCGCCTGGCAGATGCGCTGATCGAGTTCGAGGTGGACTTCGAGAAGACACCCACCGCGGACCACACCGTTTACACCCTTGGGATTCAGCGGGAGGAAATACGATCACAGTGGCTGCTAATTAAAAGCGCCTATGAGAAGGTGCTTGCGGAGCTGGACTCGACGAAGCACAGAGGCAAAGAATTCGAAGGCGTGAAGGAGAAGCGGCGCCAATGCTATGCGGTATATCTGCGCTGCGCGGGAAAAATTGATCAGCTGATCGAAGCTGCCGTGTCCCCGCCAGTTGCCGCGACCCCGTCGCCGATGCCAGCCGAGATGCCCCAGTCAGGCTACAATATTAGCCTACCCCCTTGCGACACCCAAGCCTTCCACGGCGATTACCTCTCGTGGCCCTCTTTCAGGGATATGTTCACGGCCCTGTACATTCAGAACACCAGAATTGCGCCGGTCGAGAAGCTTTTCCACCTAAATCAAAAAACGACCGGCGAAGCTAAAGAAATCGTGCAGAAATCCCCTCTTACGAATGAAGGTTTTGCCCAAGCGTGGAAAAATTTGTCCGACAGGTACGAGAACAGACGCGTCCTCACCAACGCCCATCTAAAGAAGCTCTTCGGCCTGTTCCCCATCACGAAGGAAACCGGTGGTGCTATTAAAGACCTGCAACGCGAAATCAACAATATTCTCGCCGCACTCGCGCTACAAGGTGTCGATACCTCGCATTGGGACGCAATAATCGTTTTTTTGTGCTCCAGCAAGCTCCCAGAAGCAACGCTTTCCCTTTGGGAACAATCTCTCACGAACAAAACGGAGATCCCAAAATGGACAGATCTGGATGCGTTTCTCACGCATCGCTTCCAGACTCTTGAAACGGTGCAAGATATTAAGTGCACACCCGCATCGAAGTCAACACAGCTCCCAGCTCCGACTCACTCAACTCCAGCCTCTAAACGCGTCCACACCTTCCAGTTGAAGGTGTCCCAAGATAGCTGCCCTCTTTGCCAGAAGCAGCACAGGCTGAGATCCTGCGCTCAGTTTCTCAGTTTGCCCGTTCCACAGCGGCTGAATACCGTTCAGAAAAACCGCTTGTGCAGCAACTGCTTGGCCAGATCTCACTCCGTGAAAAACTGTCCAAGCAGATTCAATTGCATCAAATGTAATGGCAGGCATCACACCCTCTTGCATCGTGAGAACGCTCCATCCTCATCGAATGCTGTACCAGATTCGACCCCACGTGCCTCACATCAAGAGCGGCGGTTTGAAAACGCTCCGCGTACTCAAGCCCCTGCCTATTCGAACTGCATTCCAAGTTCGACTCATCATGCTTTTCAGCAAGAAAGGCCGCATTCTTCGATGCGACCTCCCACGCATATACAGTCCACTCCTCCACCCACACAGCAACGAACTCAAGAGCAACGGTATGATAACGCTCCGCGTACTCAAGCCCCTGCCTATTCGAACTTCATTCCAGGTTCGACTCAACATGCTTCCCAGCAAGAAAGGCCGCATTCTTCGATGCGACCTCCCACGCATATACAGTCCACTCCTCCACCCACGCAACAGCGCAATCCACAGGACACGCATCAGGTGTGCTTCGCGAAAGCACCAAAACAGGTACTGTTAGGGACTGCTATGGTAACAATACGCCATCACGGTACATGTTACATCGCGCGCGCCTTGATTGATCCTGGATCCGAAGTGTCGTTCATCTCTGAGCGCATACAAAAGCTCTTAAAGCTCCCAGCGCGGCCAACTACCGCAGAAGTCTCCGGTCTCAACGAGACCGTGTCCGCAAAAATATCAAGATCGTGCGATTTTCTCATGAATTCGCCACTTGATCCCAAATTTCAAATCAACGTGACGGCGCTCGTGCTCCCAAAAATCACAGGGCGGTTGCCCTCCCACTCGTTAGACAGGTCACTTCTCAGTGGCCTCCCTCATGACATCGAGCTCGCCGATGTCAACTTCTCCAAAAGCGAGCAGGTCGACGTCCTCATCGGAGCCGATTTATACCCAGCAATCCTGCTGGACGGCATCCGCCGCCAAGTGCTGGGCACCCTCATGGCTCAGCAAACCGTGTTCGGTTGGCTCCTAACCGGCCCGGTTCCCAACACACAATCTGCCACGGCACCCCTAAAAGTGGCTTACACAACGAAGTCACCTTCGAACAACAGTTCGAACGTCTTTGGGAGGTGGAGGAACTTCCCAAAACTAGGTTGCTATCCCACTCCGAAAAGTTTTGCGAAGAAAGATACGCGAAGACGCGATGACGGCCGCTATATCGCGCCATTGCCTTTAAAATCGGCTTTCCAGACACGCTCCGCTCAGGGGCTTCGAGACATTCAAAATGTATCGCCAAATATTGGTCGACCCAAAGCACACACCATATCAGCGCATTCTCTTCCGAGACCCGTACAAGTCCGAACTTATCGACTTCGAGCTTCAAACCGTAACGTTTGGAGTTAATTGCGCCCCGTGCCTGGCAATACGCACCCTTCTTCAATTGGCAGACGACGTGAAGCCCCAGTTCCCGCTTGCAGCACACATTCTACAGCATTCCATGTACGTGGATGATGTGTTAGCAGGCACGCATGACCTGGTGACAGCTACCCAGACCCGTGACCAACTCATAGCGGCTCTCGACTCAGCAGGTTTTTCACTTCGCAAGTGGACTGCCAACCATAAAGGCATTCTGGCAGACTTACCGGCATCCCATCTGCTCCATTCCGATTTTCTGACGCTAGAAGATTCCAGCACCGCCAAAATGCTTGGACTTCGCTGGAACGCGACCCATGATGAGTTCTACTTCGATGTCCAAGCCATCGCCATCAAAGCTGCGTACACGAAACGAGATATGTTGTCTCTGGTCGCCAAGCTGTTCGGCCCAGCCGGTTGGCTGGCTCCGATCATCGTTGCAGCAAAGATTTTGATTCAGCAAGTCTGGTTGGACAAAATCGACTGGGATGACACGCTGCCTCAGGTAACTCATGCTAACTGGTTGAGTTTTCTCCAGAATCACCAGCACATCAGCGCCATCCGCATCCCGCGATGGGTGAGTTACGCCCCAGAAAGCCGCACTCCATGCCTTTTGCCTTTTGCAATGCCTCAGAAAGGGCCTACGCACGAGTCATCTATGCCCGCATCACGGTCGCTCAGGAAGTCCAAGTTTTCCTTTTGTACTTCCAAATTAGTGTAGCCCCAATTAAAACTTTGTCTCTCACCAGGTTAGAATTGTGCGGAGCCAGTTTAGTAGCTGAGATGATCGACACTCTCGTGCCCACGCTGCAGCTGCCCCAGAGCACCCTCTGGGGGAATGGACCTGCTTGGCTCGCCCACGACAAGAATCGCTGGCCCGAATTCCGCGCCTACGACGAATATGTCGCCAAACGAGCAGAAGGCTGTCACAACGCTGCACACCCATTGCGCTACCGATGAGGATCCTCTCGAAAGATTTTCGTCGCTGCCACGAGCCCTACGTGTACACTCACACGTATATCGATTTCTCCACAACGCTCATCCAGCTCAGCGTCACCTGCACTCGCACCCTAACCTGCAACTCCCACCGGGAGAAATCAAGGAAACTAAACGCTGCCTCGCCATCTCCTGCCAGAAGATTCATTTTGCGGACGAGCATCGCTCGAAAACTACACGATGCTGCGATCTAAAAGCAGCTTACTTTCGTTGAGCCCCTTTTCTCCACACGGATAACACGATGCGCGTTGGCGGGCGGTTGTCCTCGTGTCCCAATTTGCCTTTCGACGAACGGCACCCGATTATTCGGCCATACGGCTGCCAATTCTCGCGATTGCTCATTCATTTTATACACGAAAATTAGTTCTTCGTCTGGTCCGTACCCAATTCTGGATCCCCAAGGTTACAACCTTACCAAAACGACGACTCATACCTGCAAGCCTTGCATCCTACATCGGAACAAGCAACGAACCCTGTACATGACAACCCATTATTAACACATTTTCTCATTACAGACCCCACATGTATTTAATCCGCTGGCAATATGCGCGGACCCGAAGAGGGCGTCTGCTGGCACCACCCGGGGCGGTGCCCATCTGCGCCGCCGCGCCGTCTATTGCTGCCCACCGTCCTCGGGAGCTGTCCCCAACGGCTGACGCCCTGGTGCTCGACGTCTCGGCCGACGAGGCACAAGCGCTTGCCACGACACGACGCTCGCCCACACCGCCACCCCGAGCTTTCCGGAGTTCTCTCGTCCGGCCTGAGGAAGCCTCCTTCGGTCCGGCCCCAGAACAGATGCCCATCTATCACGAAGACCTCCGAGATCGCGGAAGTCTGCGAGTTCGCACTCTGTCGGTGCGGTATCCGCCGCACCAAGAGCAACGTCCACTACCAGAGCTGGCCCCGAGACGTGCGCTCTCACCACCCACACCGGCCCCGAGACGTCTGCTGCCCGCTACGCCAGAACCGGTGCCACGACGTGCACCACTAGCACCGCCGGCTCCGTCAGCACCGCCGGCTCCGTCAGCACCGCCGGCTCCGTCAGCACCGCCGGCTCCGTCAGCACCGTCGGCCCCAAGGCACGCGCCTCCAGGTCGTCCGGCCCCACGACGCGCGCCAGTGATGCCGGCCAGGCAACACGCCTGGTGCCCGCCAGCCCAGCGGCTTCCTACGGAGGGCCGCGAGCGAGAGCTGTGCTGTCCCCTGTGTACGGGGCGGCATGTGCTGAGCCGTTGTCGGCTGCTTCTGCAACAGACACCAGCGCAGCGGAACTTGACGGCACACGCGCGGCACATGTGCCACAACTGTTTGGCGCGGTCGCACAGATTGGCGGGGTGCAGGAGCCCCATGCGCTGCCGCAAGTGCGGGGAGGCGCACCACACGCTCCTCCACTAGACCGGAGAAGAGGCACGGCGCCAGTTGTCGGGGTTTGGGGATTTGCAGTCTTGCAAGGCGGGCGGTATGTTAACGCCAACTGCCGCTCGCCAGAGGTGCTCCCTCATCGATCGGTAGGGTGTCAGGAGTGAGCACTCCAGTCTCTCTCCTGTCAGCCTGCCGGTCGGGAGGGGCGCCTCTCTCGTGAGCGTAAACCCGGCTGCGGGCTCTCTCCGCGGCAACTGGCGCGGTTTGACCGCCTTCCAGCGATCGTCGCTGGACCCACACGCAGCACTCTTGATTCAACCGTGGACGTGGAAGGTCCTTAAATATTATATATTTAAAGTTTTTATAGTTTTTTATATTGTGCAAATAAATATTTGGTCCTTCGGAGATCACCCAACCATTCGAACTAAACATTTTGCTGGCCAAGCAGCAAAATCTCTTCCCTTTTAACAGTGAACGCAGACACTTCTTTCTCAACCGTTGACGCGTGCGGCTGCAGCGTAAATTAAACAATACCTTTAAACACACTGTGTAGCAAAAAATTAACATACAGTTTTTATATTATATATATAAAGTGAAAAATAAATTTTGTGATTCTTAAAATAAACAATAATAATAATAATAATAATAATAATAATAATAATAATAATAATAATAATAATAATAATAATTGTTAAAAATGTAATAAAACATCATAATGCAACGCTGATCGTAGTAAAGAAAATTGCAACACTGTAAATACACACTGAATGTAAAAACCTTTTCCTTTCCGATTGAACTTCTGACGAATAAAGATCTAACAAAGGTTATGGGCCCAGACCACGAAGTTTTTGGAATAAGTTTATAGTTTTTCTGGCCTAGGTTACAACGCTTGGAGTGTGTCTCCAGTTCTTTTGTCTAGTCGACAAGTTTTTACAAATATCAAACCACGTTTCTTTTTGTACGAAAATGAATTTATCATATCAGTTTGAGAAACTGGATGAAAAAAATTATGACGTCTGGTCCATTCAGATTAAAAGTGTTTTGATACACGCAGATTTGTGGAATATTGTCTGCGGAAAGTCATTAAAGCCAGAAGGGGCGGAGGAGTCCGCACAATGGATGACAAAAGATGAAAAAGCGCTTGCGACTGTTATCCTATATGTGAAACCATCCCAATTAATTTACATAAAAAATTGTAAGACGTCGTTGGAGGCTTGGCAGGAATTAAAGAAAATCCATCAACGTGACGCTCCAATACGTAAAGTAGCTTTATATAAAAAGTTACTTAACCTCAAAATGGTGGACACTGCAGACGGCATGGCTCAATATTTAAACATGTTTACCGACACAGTTGAAAAGCTTGCAGAAGTTGGGATTGAGATTCAGGAAGAGCTATTGAAAATTATTTTATTATCAAGTTTGCCGAGTAATTACGAGAATTTTGTTATTGCAGTGGAGACTAGAGATTCTCTACCAGAACTTAGCGCGATTAAATCGAAATTATTGGAGGAGGCCGACCGGCAACTGCAGGGGCAGTCCATCGAAAGTGAAACGCAGAAAGCATTTGCGGCGAAAACGAAAGTCAGCAATCAACATGTAAAATGTTTTAATTGTGGTGTTCGAGGCCACATTGCAGTGAATTGTGACCAGAAGAAAAATTGTGACCAGAAATTTTCAAGAAACAACTCTACAACAGCGAACAATCGACAAAAGTATCATCGAAAATCGCAGCATCAAGGAAAACTTGTGGATAATCAGCAGCGGCCAAACCACTTCAATTTTTCGTTGACCGAGCACGCAAATACAGAAAGTGGATATTGGTGTTTGGATAGTGGTGCAACTGCTCATATGTCTGGTGATTTCAGTAAGTTTACAAATTTCATTCAAAAGTCAGAACGTGTAGAGCTAGCAGCAGATAACTTTGTGAATGCTAAAGGTTTTGGAGATGTCCGCATTTCATTCGAATTAAATGATATATTACTTAGCAATGTATTATATGTCCCGGAGTTAAAGAATAATTTTATTTCTATTTCAAAAGCCACAGACCAGGGACTTAAAGTTATATTTGAAAAAGAATCAGCAAAAATTGTAAACTCTGATGGTGCTGTAGCGCTTAACGCTTCTAAGAGAGTGAATTTATATTGGTTTGGCGAAAACAAGAACGTATGTAATAATTTAAAATCAGGTTTAACAGAAAAGTGGCATGAACGATTTGGTCATCTTAATTATGGAAGCCTTGATAATTTAGTAAAAAATCAGTTAGTTACAGGGATAAACGTAAATTCTTTCTCTAAAGATAATTCTTGTCATACATGCATGAAGAGTAAGATACATGCATTACCATTTGCAGAAGCACAAAACCGTACAAATGAACTGCTTCAATTAGTGCATTCAGACGTCTGTGGTCCGTTCAGCTGTACTACATTATCTGGTTCTCGATACTATGTAATATTTGTAGATGACATGTCTAGAAGGGTTTTTGTATATTTTATAAAACACAAAGGTGAGGTTTTTGAGAAATTTAAAGAATTTCAAGCAGTAGTAGAACGACAAACTGGAAAAATGATTAAATGTTTGCGTACTGACAACGGACGTGAATACATAAATAATGCATTTGATGATTATTTAAAGCTAAAAGGTATTAAACGCGAATTGACAGTTTCTTACACCCCGCAACAGAATGGTGTAGCGGAACGCCTGAACCGAACAATCGTAGAAATGGCTAGATCGATGTTGGTTCATGCAGGCTTAGACGATTTTCTGTGGGCGGAAGCTATTGCAACGGCAGTGTATTTAAGAAATAGAAGTCCGAGTAAAGCAATTGGTGATACGACTCCTTATGAGTTATGGTGTAGCCGAAAGCCGGATGTATGTCATTTACGAGTGTTCGGTTCCCTTGCCATAGGTTTGGATAAAACTGAGTCTAATAAACTTCACAAGAAAGGTGAAGAGTATGTTATGGTGGGTTATTCGTTAAATGGGAAAGCATATAGACTTTACAATCGCAAAACCCGAGTTGTTGTTGAAAAACGTGACGTATTATTTGACGAGAACGCTTTAAACAAGTCTAAAAATGAAAAAGACAATGAAATTGAATCTGTTTCGCTCGCGACGGAAAATCTGATTAGTTTAAACACTGGCGAAGATAATCATGAAGCTGCGGTAGAGCATAATGAAACTAATCATAATACTACAGAAGAACGTAATGATGTTTTTAAAGAATCAGAGTCGAGTGATTCGTATGACGAATCAGATTCTAGTGATCCATATGATGATGCCGAAGAAATAGTAAACCTTGATTCCGGTGTCAATGAGAATGTAGGTCCGGGTAGACCTAGAATAATTCGAACCGGCAAAGTCGGACGTCCTCGCAAACAATACAATACTTTAAAAATTTTATATACTGATATGTTAATACCTAATTCATTAGAAGAAGCGATGTCAAGTCTACATGCAAATGAGTGGAAACAAGCTATGAAAGAAGAATATGACGCGTTAATAAGAAACGATACTTGGACACTGAGTAATTTACCAAATGGTCAGAAACCAATTGGAAATAAATGGGTTTTTAGTATAAAGAGAAATACTAATGGTGAAGTTATACGCTATAAAGCTCGACTTGTCGCAAAAGGGTGTAGCCAAAAACATGGCGTAAACTATTTCGAAACATTTTCGCCTGTAGCGCGATATGAAACTATTCGTTTGTTATTTGCCCTTTCCGCGAAATATGAGCTATATTTACATCAAATGGATGTTACCACCGCATATCTAAATAGCGATTTGAAAGAAGAATGCTATATGAAACAGCCAGATGGTTTTTGTGATGAAAAAAATCCAACAAGTGTATTAAAACTTAAAAAATCTATTTACGGATTAAAACAATCCGGCAGACAATGGAATAATTTGTTAGAAAAGGTTTTGAAGAATATTGGGTTCAAACAGTCGATGAATGAACCGTGATTGTATAGGTTGAATTCAAATAGCGATATAAACATTATTGTTGTTTATGTAGACGATCTTCTTATTGCATCTTCAAGTAAAAATGAGCTTATGGCAATTAAAGAAAAAATTGCAAATTAGTTCGATGTAGTCGATAAAGGTTCGGTAAAAATTTTCCTTGGTTTCGAAGTAGAACGAAAATCTGAAAACGGATCAATAAGTGTGGGTCAAAAACAATTTATAGAGAATCTTTTAAGAGAATTCGATATTTACAACTGTCAACCATGCTCAACACCACTTGATCCTGGAGATAGTTTAATAGCAAGGTCCGATGATGACGAAATTATTGATAAAACAGAATATCAATCGCTTATTGGAGCGTTGATGTACTTAGCAGTTTTGTCTCGACCAGATATTGTTCACTCTGTTAATAAGTTAGCACAGTTTAGTACAAATCCTACAAAGTGTCATATGAATAGCGCAAAGCACATTTTACGTTACCTAGCCAAAACGATTCATTATAATTTACATTATAGCAAATCAGAAGAAGCTATAAAGGGTTTTGTAGACGCCGATTGGGCAAACGACAAGATTGATAGAAAATCATACTCTGGATATGTGTTCTTATTAAGTAATGGACCGATTTCATGGCGATCAAAGAAGCAAACTACGACAGCACTGAGCAGCACAGAGGCTGAATATGTCGCAATGTCAGAGGCAACAAAAGAAGCGGTTTATTTAAGACGTTTATTAAAAGAAATAGGCTTACATAATGATGATCCAATCGTAATTAACGGAGATAATCTAAGTAGCCACCAAATTGCAAATAACCCTATGTATCATGGTAGAACAAAACATATAGACACTCGCCATCATTATATTCGCGATGTAATAAAAAGGAAAGAAATTGTATTGAATTATGTAGCAAGTAGCGAAATGATCGCTGACATTTTCACAAAAAATGTTTGTAAAAATAAGCATAACAAATTGACAAAGCTTCTTGGTTTGTATTAAAATCAGTTATAATTATTGATTTATATTTATAACTATAAAATATGTAATTAATATTATATATATTATTTTCGTATCAGCGTTGAGGAAGAGTGTTAAAAATGTAATAAAACATCATAATGCAACGCTGATCGTAGTAAAGAAAATTGCAACACTGTAAATACACACTGAATGTAAAAACCTTTTTTTTCCGATTGAACTTCTGACGAATAAAGATATAACAATAATAATAATAATAATAATAATAATAATAATAATAATAACCCCCTCGGGGGGTGTTGTATCCCTAGAGGGCGCGTCCCCTGGTGGCGGATAGGGGAATGCTCGGCATATATGTCGGGTAGGTGGGAAATAAAATACCACCCGCGGACCAAACAACAACACAAAAATCCTTCATCCTAAACTGGGAACCAGGCAGCATGAAGGTAGGCGTCTATACTTCATGTTAGAAGCGGCCTTAAAAATAACCTGCCAGTAGGTATAAAATGGGCAAGAGCAAAATGCAGAACACAAATCAAATGAATATTTTGGGGACTACGGATAACCCCACCGCGTCGGGATCGCATTTTATCTCCCGCGCATTAGGCTTGGTACCTGGGTCAAATGTGATAAGTGAGCCACAGAACAACAACAATAGTAACAATAATCAGCCTGTAAGTGAACAGCATGCACACACTGATGTAGCTCTCACCGCAGCTGGCAGACCTCGACAGCGCAAAAAATGGACAAACGAAATAAACGAGAACCTGTTACGCGCATACTACATTGCAACCGACCAGGGAAGAAACCTCACAGGATACCGAACGCAGCTTCGCACAATTTTTGTAGCACAACATCCCGACTACGACGTACCAGAGCAACGTCTGGCGGATCAAATCCGTGCAATCCATAAAAATAATTTAATTCCAGAGATAAGGCGTAAACTCATTAGGGATGCTATGATAGTTCAACCAACCAACATTCCACAGCTCGAGAACCATATGCAATATCCAATAATAGCAACGGTGCGGAAGGAAATTACGTGAATCAAAGAAATGAACAACTTATAAGGCAAACAGAAACAATGAATGACCAACTTAGTGACATAGACAGTATCTTCGAACAACAATATGAGGTATATGCGTATATAAACCCTCTTATGAGACCTGTAATACCAAGGATCAATTCAAGCCGGAAACTTAGGTCAGTTTTAAAATATGTCAATAGTGAAATTATAGCCAGAAAAGTCACTCAAATTGAGAAATTGGAAGACTTGCACACGCTGATCTACTCAGCAGCTGTAACAGTCTAACTCAAATTGAGAAATTGGAAGACTTGCACACGCTGATCTACTCAGCAGCTGTAACAGTCTCAATAAAGATGGGATATAAAATAAAATACATGTGCAATAGCAGAACTAATAGAGCATATAGAAACAGAACGATTCAAAGAATTGAACTGAAAATTAAAAACCTAAGAAGTGACTTGGGAAAAATGAATAGCTATATAGAGGGCAATAATAGCAAACGGCTAAAAAATAAAATACAAAAATTATGCAAAAAGCACAATAAACACACAAAATATGAGGTTAATAGCTCCAATGCAATATTAATAAAAGACACAGTTAAACAGAAATTAAATGTACAAATAGCAAGACAGAGAAAGTACAAATTATCTAATAAAAGACGTGAAAATAACAGTCAATTTAAAACAAATGAGAAACACTTCTACAGAAGTCTCAAGAAGGGCAAATCATTAAATACCCGAAAAGATAATTACCCTAATAAAGAGGAAACCGAAGCGTACTGGTCGTCAATATGGTCAAGCCAAGTGAGCCATAACTCTGAAGCGCAGTGGATCATCGAGGAGAAAAACAAATACCAGCAGATCCCAGAAATGTCAGCAAACCACTTCGCATGTGAACAAGTTAAAGAAATTATATCGAAGTCCCACAACTGGAAAGCACCAGGGCCAGACAAAGTGCATAACTTCTGGTTTAAAAGGTTCCCTGCAATGCATCAAAGACTCACAGAACTATTGAATGGTTGTATCCAAGACCCTAGAAAATTTCCGGAAACCCTCATGAAAGGTGTTACATATCTATTGCCAAAAGCAAAAGGATTCAACGGGAACCCTGCGAACGGGCGACCGATTACCTGACTACCCACTATTTATAAAATTATGACAGCGTGTTTAAAGCTCATAATAAACAATCATCTAACGCAAAATAATATCATCTGTGAAGAACAAAAAGGATGCAGCAAATATGCTAAAGGGTGTAAAGAACAATTGACCATTGATCAAATCATATTAGAGCAGACGGTCAAGCAATCTAGGAATTTAAATGCATGCTACATAGACTACCAAAAAGCATTTGATAGTGTACCACATAGCTGGTTAATAGAGGTTCTTCGGACCTATAAAATAAACCCAAATATAATTGAATTCCTGAAATACAATATCAGACAATGGCGAACTAGCATCCAAATACATACAGAAACGGGTATGATAAAAACCTCAGATATAGACATAAGATGTGGGATTTTCCAAGGTGACTGTCTGTCCGCACTGTGGTTCTGTATGGCACTCAACCCTCTTAGCAATCTCCTAAAGAACACAAAGTATGGATACAAAATTAAAGGAGTGTCTAACCAAGAAGTATTGAGTCATTTATTGTACATGGATGACTTAAAAATATACGCATCGACGCGTCAGAGCTTAGACCACCTAATAGAGATCGTTGCAGTATTCAGTGAAGATATTGCTATGAAATTTGGACTGGAGAAGTGCAAACGAATATCCATCTATAAAGGGAAAATATCAAGAACCGAAGATCACGAGAGAGCCGTACAGAGTATTGAAAAAATGGAAGAAAATGACGTGTATAAATACTTAGGCATGGTCCAGAATAACCGCATAGAAACGAGAACAGTAAAGAACAACCTAACCAGAGAACTTAAGTCACGTA
This sequence comes from Sicus ferrugineus, assembly GCA_922984085.1. Classification (NCBI taxonomy): domain Eukaryota; kingdom Metazoa; phylum Arthropoda; class Insecta; order Diptera; family Conopidae; genus Sicus; species Sicus ferrugineus. The sequence continues at coordinate 47,583,100 of OV277349.1, forward strand.
TGCACAAAATAGCTAAGGCGAACCTTAATGGAAAAAATTTAATCAAAGCCATAAATACATACGCAGTGCCCGTCCTCTCATACAGTTTCGGCATTATAAAATGGACAGAAACTGAAATTCAATCACTACAACGAACAATCAGAACTATACTGACACATTATAAATTACATCATCCCAAATCATGCTGTGAGAGAATGGTAGCATTAAGGAAAGATGGTGGAAGAGGGCTGATTGATCTCCAAACGCTACATGATAATCAAATAGAGTCCCTCCGTGGCTACTTCCAACAAAAGTCAAATAGATCTCGACTTATAAAAATAATAACTGAAGCTGATAGAAACTTAACACCGCTCAATCTAAATGGAAGCTACAGCCGACAAGCAGTAGACAAGACTACAAGGGAACAGAACTGGCCAATAAAACCTATTCACGGTCGCCACTATAGAGCCATCAATGCTGAGAATGATAAATGTACGTCAAACAAATGGCTACTGAATGGCAATCTGTTTGCTGAGACCGAGGCCTTTATGATTGCTATACAAGATCAAGTAATCCCAACGAAAAACTACATGAGAAACGTTGTAAAAGATATAAATGTTACAAACGACACTTGTAGAAGATGCATGAAGCAAACCGAAACAATTGAGCATATAATATCAGGATGCACGAATCTAGCCCCTACTGAGTATACACGAAGACACAACAACGTTGTAAAAATTATACACAAGAACCTTGCAAAATATAAACTTCAATGTGATGAACGACCTTACTATAGGTATAATCCGCAATCAGTTGTTGAAAACGAAAACGTAAAAATCTACTACGATAGAACAATATACTCGGAACACACGAGACTCCATAACCGCCCCGACATCACGATCCTTGATAAAAGAGAACGTAAAGGTATCTTCATTGACGTCGCAATCCCGGCTACAAAGAATATAAGCCGTACATATATTGAAAAAATTAGCAGATACAGTGAGCTAGCAGAGGAAACCAAGCGAAACTGGAACCTAAAGGAAATCAAGATCATCCCAATAGTAATGAGCGCTGAGGGTGTGGCCGAAAAGAATCTCTGTAGAAATATTGACATACTTGAACTCCGGACAAATCTTATTGACACTGTGCAGAAGTCTGTGATCATCAATACCTGTCACATCACTAGAAAATTTTTGAATTAAACCTGTACATAGTAATTAAATAGAATGTGATATATTTTGTTTTAAGCTAAGGCACTCAAAATGTATTAATGTACCCAAAAAGGAGAAATCTAAATAAAGATGATAATGATAATAATAATAATAATAATAATAATAATAATAATAATAATAATAATAATAATAATAATAATAATAATAATAATAATAATAATAATAATAATAATAATAATAATAATAATAATAATAATAATAATAATAATAATAATAATAATTATAATAATAATAATAATAATAATGATAATAAATAAATATATAAATATAAAGATATTTTTACTCTAATATTTTTTATTATACATAATATTTTTTACATCTTTACTGGATCGTGTGTTTTTAATATTGTATTTCTTTAATTTACAGCATCAACAGCAACAACCACAGTAACAACAACAACAAACCGCAACCTCCACTAACAACAACAACAACAAACCACAACCTCCGCTATCAACAACAAAAACAATAGCAACAACAACAATAACAACGACAAAAGTAGCAGCATCAACATCGTCGACACCACCATCGTCATCATCACCGACACCTCCACCGTCACCAACAACATGAAAGGCTTTCTCTGTAATGAATGTGGAAAGCGCTTCACCTTGAACCACAATCTTAAGCGTCATGTTGAGGACAAACATGAGAAGCGGGTATTAAAGTGCAATGATTGCAAAAAGAAATTTACCCGACGCGACAGCCATGGGAGACATAAAGTTTTAAAGCACCCTCAACCATCAACATCAGCAGCAGCAGCAGCATCTTCAACATTAGCATCATCATCATCATCATCAGCGGTAGCACCATCTTTAACTCACCCTCAGCCATCAACATCAACAGTAGCAGCAGCAACATTAATACCAGCACAAGTGTGTTGTCCCAACTGCAATGAAAACCTTTGTGCAGAAAGACTGGAACTATCACCTGAGAACCAACAAACATAAGAAGAATTGTTGGCTTCCAATAAATGAGCACCTCAAAGTCATTATGTCGACCTTCAAAGAAAGGATTGAAACCTTTATTTATACAAACGACAATGAGGGTTTATTAATTCCAGAGACTTTCTTAGAAAAGGCTACGGAATCTATTTTGAGGGCTCTGGAGGATTTGTTGGTAAAACACTCATATTATAAATTTCACATTGAAATTTATGCTGAATTGTTGAGGTGAAATGGTTCCAAACTAGAACGACGCTAGTTAAACAATATGAGGAGTTGTTAAAAATTTATAAAGTCATGTGTGAACAAGTATGCAAACAAATGTCTGAGTTCCAAGAGAGGGACAGTGTCTGGTCTGGAGGTCAACGTCAACAAATATCGGCCACTGAAGGGACCTTCATATATACCTCTCCCAAAGGCTCTGCAAAATAAGCATGCGTGCGTTAACGTCAAAAATAACGACGCACATTGCTTCAAGTGGGCCATAATATCGGCCATGTATCCTGCAAATAAGAATGCAGATAGAGCTTCCAGCTATCATATAGAAAACATTGAAGCTGAGAACATAATTCTGCAAAATGGAGTGGTGTTGAACTTTGCTGCATTGAAGTTCCCGCTGCCTATTTCACAAATCTCCGGATTCGAGGATTTAAATGTATGATTGCACTATGTATGGATCAAAAATATATCAAGGTAATTTAAATTAAACTAATGACTAATAATTTTTATAACACTAATTTTAAATTTTCCCTCTTTTCTTTACAGATTAATAAAAAGTCAACAGACCAACCACCAACACAGGATGTATTTATGTAACAGCTGCCTGCAGTATTCGCACAATGCGAGTACATTACAACGCCATAAAGAGGCATGAAGGTGATGACAGTGATGCCTAAAGAGGAGGAGGCATCACTTAGTTTTATTTATATATTATATGTAGATAGTAGTATAGATAATAGAAATAACAGAAAGATGCATGTATAGCTTTTAGTTGCAGTTGCACCATTAGCTTTTAGTTATTATATAAAATGTAATTTTAATAATAGTTTAAGTAAATTTGTAATTTATTGGGGGGAGGATGCTCCGAAGAAGTTTATTGATAGTTTAGTGAAGGATAGTTTAGTTTTATTTAAAAATTATAATTTAAAAAATGAACCAATGAACTTCTTAACACCATTGCAATTAAGGTTGCAAAATGAAAGTCTTCTATGTCATATTTGTGATAAGGATTTTGGAAGTGATAGAATGGCAGATCACTGTCATTTAACTGGTGAATATAGGGGACCGGCTCACAATAGTTGCAACCTTAATTTTAAAGTACCACATTTTATTCCAGTTCTATTTCACAACTTTTCGGGGTATGATTGTCACTTATTCATTAAAGAATTAAGTTCAATTGAAGGTGACATTAACGTCATTTTTTTTTTTTTTTTTTTTATGGCAGATAGAACCAAGCTCAGGGGATGCCCCCTATCCATGCAAAGCATTCGTTGGTTTAGAAGGGTAAAGGTTAGTGGGAAGGGGAAAAGTGGGAGTAGTGTCGATTTACACCTCTTTTAAAAGCATCGACGTTATAAGTGGGTGGGAAAACATGCGCAGGGAGACTATTCCACAATTTAACTGCGCGACCGAAAAACGAATTCTCGCGGTAGTGGGTAGTGCGATGGAACGGGATCGAGACGTAAAAGGGGTGCACCGCTCTGGAAAGCCGAGTAGATCTGTTGAATACCTGAACCGAGGGGATCAGGCTGGCTACTTCAGAGGAACAGTTACCATTAAAGTAACGGTAAAATAAGGTTACACACCCCACATCCCGACGACATCCCAAGGTTTCAATAGAGCTGGATACCCTACTGTCCCCTATAAGTTTTATCGCACGACCTTGTATACGGTCCAGAAGCTGAAGATATGCTTTCGAAGCTCCAGACCAAATATGCGAGTTGTACTCCATTTTCGGACGGATATAAGTGGTGTAGATACAACGAAGGTCGGTTGGAGTGAAGTATTTCTTGCACCGCTTTAAAAAGCCTAAGCACTTGGCTGCTTCTTTCGACACATCAAAAATGTGATCGTTCCAACGAAGATCGCATTGTATTGACATGCCCAGAACATCAAGAGCCTCCGACTCATTAATATCCACACCACCCATATTTAAAGGTGGAAAGTTGTCGCCCGCCAGACGCTTGTGGGTCAACAAACAGCATTGGGTCTTCCGCGCATTAAAATCGACCCGATTCGCTTGACCCCACTCCTGGATTTTGTTGAGGTCAGATTGGAGTGTGTCATTCATAATTCTGCGTTTTCTATTGATCTCCAGAATAGAAGGACGCCTGGAGAATGAATATGAATGACAAATGCTGCTGTCATCAGCAAACGAGTAGACGGGGTTTGATGTCAATGACAGAAGGTCATTGATAAAAATGAGAAAAAGTGTTGGAGACAGGACCGAACCCTGCGGAACTCCAGCATTTATGGAGTGCTCTTCGGAAGCAAAGCCGTCAATCACAACCCGAATAGAACGGCCGCTGAGGAAACTCGATATCCATCGAGTGAATGTATCACCGACACCATAAGCAGCCAGTTTAGACACAAGTGCTTTATGCCACACTCGGTCAAATGCCTTGGAGATATCCAAAGCAACAACCTTACTCTCACCGAATTGGTGAACACAACTGTTCCACCGCTCAGTGAGGAACGCCATCAAATCGCCTGTGGAGCGGTGAGCACGGAAACCGTACTGGCGATCGCTGACCAATTGGTTGCTCTCTAGATACCTCATCAGGCTAAAATTTATAACGCTCTCCATAACTTTGAAGAGCATTGAACAGATTGCTATGGGCCGGTAATTGGCAGGATTCGTAGCCTCACCTTTTTTGGGAACTGGCTGCACATTGGCAATCTTCCAGGAACTAGGAAAAACTCCTGAAGTAAACGATAAGTTAAAAAGATTGCGCAATGGGCGAGCCAATGTTGAGGCGCACTTTCTCAACACGTGGGCTGAAATGCCATCTGGTCCCGAGGATTTATTGACGTTGAGGTTTACAAGCACTCTTTTAACAGCCCGCGTTCGAAAGTGCATCTCAGGCATAATATGAGACACACCGTCGATCACGGGTAGTGGTTGGCTACTCTCAGAAAGAGAGCAGTTTTCAGCAAACATTTTGGCTAATAAGTTTGCCTTGTCAACCGAGTGAGTGAAGATCTGATCGTACTTCAGGAGAGTTGGAATAGACGATCGCGTCTGATTCTTCACCCTCCCCACGAACGACCAAAAGTTCTTGCTACCCTTATGGTATTCAAGAACTCTGCGTCTAAGGCGCTGTTCGTAGAGAAATTTTTCGCGCTTTAGAGTGGCATTGCACGTATTTCTGGCCTGATTGCGCAGCAGTTTAGTATCAGCAGTTTTATTTAAACGCCAATTCCTAAATGCTTCCTCTTTAGACCTGACTGCTTGTCTGCAAGTCGCATTAAACCAGGAATGGTCTTTTGGTTTAATGGAAATTCTTTTATTAGGTATGAAAGACCTCATACCAAATAAAATTATATTTTCTACCAATTTTGCTGCAGCATTTATGTTTCTATCCCTGAAACACAATTGCCAATTGAAACGGCTGAAAAAGGAGTTCAGCGTATCCCAATTAGCCTTCTCATAAAGCCACACTTTCCGCTTCGGAGCTGGCTGATGAGCGGATTGAAGACTAGAATATGGGAAGGTAGCAGAAATTGTAGCGTGGTCCGAATTACCAAGAGGTGCAAGCACATTCACATCATACTTGCTGTGATGCGAAGTTAAAAAAAGGTCCAGAATATTTTGGTTTTGCCCATCAACGCAAGGAAAGTGCGTTGGTTCCTTCACTAATTGAGTCAAATTATTAGACTCAGCAAATAACTCAACATACAAACCCTCAGGTGTTGTGTGACTCGAATGACGTAGCCAATTGGAATTATGAACATTGAAATCACCAGCAACAACAATTTCACTGTTCGGATACGATTCCAGGATTTTAGAAATCGAATCAGAGAGACTGTCAAGTTTATCAAAAGTTGGCAGCCTCTCTAGACCCGGGCTTCTATAAATGAAGCAGAAGTGCAGGATGTGCGACTGGATTTTGAACTTAACCCACATGGAGCTAAATTCGGCATCCGTTAAAAAAGGAATTATATTATCATTCCATTAAAAAAGGAATTATATATTTCATTATCAAAAAAAATTCAGGTTAATGAATCAAATGTCATGGAAATTAGATTCTTACCGTTTCATGGCATCAAGCTTGGACGAATTGTGTCAAAATTTATCACCAAGTGATTTTTATACAGTTCGTCAAATGTTTTCAAACGACGGTGAATTTAATTTGTTGACGCGAAAAAGTGTATTTCTCTATGAATACATCGATTCCGTTGCTCGCTTGAATGAAACATGTCTTCCTTCTAGAGATAATTTTTTCAGTCATCTAACCAACAGGGAATGTTCGGAGAATGATTATGAACATGCTCTCAAGATTTGGAATACTTTTCATTGTCAAACTATTATGGCCAGATTTTCAATTATCACTGTCACTAAGAAGCGAGAAATCGTTACTCGTCACCGTGAATGTAAAATGCGATTTCGAAACACTTACGTAGCGAGTAGTTCGCTTCTCGTAGGCACTTTAAAGATGTGTTTAATTTTTTAAGGGTACACTCGGATTTCTCTTTTCTTCGCATGCTTTCTAATTTTTGCTTATCATTCTTACTCGCTCATTATTTTACCCTGGTTTCCCCTATGTTTATGAACATATTGTTACTTTTGATGTGTTGTGTTTCAAGTGCTGAAAATTGTGAATTATGAAGCGGAAAATTTGTATTCGGGGTTATTGGTCATTTCCCGCAGCAGCAGGTTGAACTGCACGTTGTTCGTAATTCTAAGAAAAAGTTAAAATTAACTTTCATTCTGTTTAAAATTCACCATTAAATAGAAAATAACCTCTTCTTGTTGGAATTCATTGCTACACGTTCAGATTACAGATTTTTCTATCAGATATTTCAGATTCACAAAAATTTGCGCCAGTTTAGCTGAAAGAATGGAGTAACGACAGCCTTTTAGCAGTCGTTACTTTTGACAGTTCATATCGCTGAAATAATGATTGAAAATACCATGTAACGAACGAGAACTCGTAACAAGTATGGAAAGTGTTGTTGTGTTTTTAACGAACGAGCTGCTCGTTGTTTGAAAATCACAAAGTAACGATATCGCGAAAATAAGAAAGCAGAATCACGAAGAATCACCTCGTTCGTTGGTTGAAAATCTGGCCATTAATGATTACATGCTGCTATACCTTAAAACAGATGTTTTAATTTTAACAGATGTTTTTGAAAATTTTAGAAAAATCTGTAAGGGTATTTATAAACTTGATCCCTGCCAGTATTACACTACGCCCGGATTGTCTGCGGATGCAATGCTGAAAAGTACAGGAATAGAACTGGATCTTTTGACTGAAATAGATATGTATATTTTCATTCAAAAAGGTATACGGAGTGGGATTTTTCAATGTACATAACGACATTCAAAGGCGAACAACAAATACATGTGGGATTTTGATAACCAAAAGCCATCAGAATACCTCATGTATTTGGACGCCAACAATTTATATGGGTGGGCAATGTCTGAGTATTTTCCAACTGGTGAATTCGAATGGATTGATGAAGTTGATAATTTCAACATCAACACAATTCTTTGAATTCCAGCGGATTCATCAGTATTGATATCATATATATTCTAGAGGTTGATTTACTATATCCTGAAGGTCTTCACGACACTCATAACGCTTTACCGTTTTGTGCAGAAACAAAAAAGACTTCAATAGGTGTTCAGGAAAAATTAATTACTGATTTAAACGACAAGTCTCACTACATAATACACTACAGAAATCTCCAACAGAGTATTAAAAATGGTCTACAATTAAGTAAAGTACATAGAATTCTTAAATTCAAACAGTCTCGATGGTTAAAGAAGTATATTGATTTAAATACATATCACCGCACAATGGTAAAAAATAATTTGGAATTTTTTCAAATTTTTTTCAAATAATGTAGTTTATGGTAAGACCATGGAGAATGTAGATAAGAGAAAAGACGTGAAAATTGTTACTTTTTGGGAAAGTCGAGGAAGGCGCTTAGGTGCACGTGCTCTAATTGACAAACCAAATTTTCATAGTAGAACATTTTTCACCGACTTTTCTGATTCCTCTGTAGGTATGGTCGCTATTCAATTGACTCGGGGTCGTGTAGTTTACAACAAACCTGTTTAATTAGGATTTGTTGTACTAGAATTATTAAAGTGGAAGATTATTAAAGAGAAGAAGAAACTGAAAACGCTGTGACCTGGGTTGTGCGGACCCAACTTCAGGTGGAATAAATTCTATCAACAATAATAAAAAGAAAAAAAGGCAACGTAGCAAAGGCGAAAATATGCAAAACTAACAATAACAACAACAACCACATTAACTAGCTTGCTAACAAAGGGATAAAAAAACCACAGTCACACAGAATACATGAACCACATACTTTTTTGCAACAATTACAACACAGACCGAGACGCGAAACCAGCAAGCAAAAATTAAATTAGAGCGTGGGAAGCTACCAACAAAATCACAAGAATTTATTTCTAGAAATAAGCACAACAACAACAAGTACGTTGTGTGCCGCTATGCAGATAAAAAAATTCTGGAATGTGAACAAGAACTACCAACAAAATCACAAGAAATATTTTTCGAAATAAGCACAACAACAACAAGTACATTGTGTGCCGCTATGCACATTAGAAAATTCCAGAATGTGCACAAGAACAACGACTGCAGCGGAGTTGTTTTGATCGGTGTATAAAAGGGCCCACCGCGCTGAATTCGATCTCTTTTGGAATCTCGTGCTCCAAGTGGTAAGTCGTCGAACCTTGAACCTTTAGTACCTCGTCCTGGCTGAGTGCTCATAAGCGGACGCCAATCCCAATTCCAAGTAAATTTTAGTACCTCTTCCTGGCTGAGTGCTCTTAAGCGGACGCCAATCCCAATTCCAAGTAAATTTTAGTACCTCGTCCTGGCTGAGTGCTCTTAAGCGGACGCCAATCCCAATTCCAAGTAAATTTTAGTACCTCGTCCTGGCTGAGTGCTCTTAAGCGGACGCCATTCCCAATTCCAAGTAAATTTTAGTACCTCGTCCTGGCTGAGTGCTCTTAAGCGGACGCCAATCCCAATTCCAAGTAAATTTTAGTACCTCGTCCTGGCTGAGTGCTCTTAAGCGGACGCCAATCCCAATTCCAAGTAAATTTTAGTACCTCGTCCTGGCTGAATGCTCTTATGCGGACGCCAATCCCAATTCCAAGTAAATTTTAGTACCTCGTCCTGGCTGAGTGCTCTTAAGCGGACGCCAATCCCAATTCCAAGTAAATTTTAGTACCTCGTCCTGGCTGAGTGCTCTTAAGCGGACGCCAATCCCAATTCCAAGTAAATTTTAGTACCTCGTCGTGGCTGAGTGCTTTTAAGCGGACCCCAATCCTGAATCAAAGTAAATGCTAGTATCTCGTAGTGGCTGACTCCGACAATCATAAAACCTCGTATTCTAGAACTCTGTGTATATGGATTTTGTATTTTTACGGACTGAGTGCTATTCAGCGGACGTTAGAACTAAAGGAACTAGTTTTAAGAAATACTGTTAGCAATAAAATACCGAAAAATAAAACGTTGGATTACGGTGAATAAATAGTCGAAAAACTGTGAAAAGAAAACCGAAAGCTTTTTATTTAAGTGTTCGGTACGGGACTCTGGCGAGACTGAGTATACCCCGGCAAGAAACTTCGTTACAAAATGGCGCCCGAACAGGGACAATAGTTTCCGAGAAAAATCAAAAACTATAGTGCTGAATCGCGAAAAAACGAAACTTTAGAAGAAAAAAACGGTATTATAAACAGTTACGCGAAGCGAACGATAAATCGAACAAATAATTGAACGTTAAACTGTGCTAACGGCGAATTCAAATAAAAAAACATTGTGCAACAAAATAACGCGGTATTTCAAAGGAACAGTTACACGAAATAAACGGAACAAAATAGAAAAACATCGTGCGAAGAAATAACGCGGAAACTGTTACACGAAATAAACGGAAAAGGGAAATGGGTAAACGGTGGATTTATAATGTTCCAAAAGAGAATCTGCAGGAGATTCTACGCGAATTCGGTGTGGAATCAAAAGGCACGGTCGACGAACTTCGTAAAGTGCTCTCCGGGCTTTTGATGTCGCCTGATCTGACCGACGAGCTGATCGACAGGTTACGCGAACTTGAAGTGCAGTGGAATCGCGGTGTTTTTCCAAGTGCGCGAACGGCGACGCCATCATTGCAAGGTGCGTTTCCGAAACACAGCTAACAGAGGGCAAATCCAACAGAAGTGCTTAGCATTAACCCCGGCAATCAAGTTTCCATGTCAACAAGTGGTTGCATAGCAGCGAGGTGCGAGACAGAGAGTGTGGCCCATAGTAGGATATGCTACTCTGAGGTAATTGACAAGGTACGGAAATGGTCTTGTAGGTACGACGGTGGTAGGGACCCAATAGGCTTCATCGAGAGAGTCGAGGAGCTCACAGAGGCATATGCATTGCCTAAGCATATGCTGCCACGAACCATGCCGGAGTTGCTGAAGGACAAAGCTCTTTGTTGGTACAGGAATAACAATAGGAGCTGGTCAAGATGGGAATTGTTTAAAACCGATTTCCTGAAATTCTTCTTGCCATCGAGATATTTCGAAGAACTGGACGACAACATTAGGAAAAGGATCCAAGGGCCTCGCGAGAAGTTCAAGGACTATGTACTGGCCATGCAGACATTAATGCGACATGTGAACTCTACAGAGGAGCAAAAACTACAGAGGATCCTACAGAGGAAAACTACAGGATGGCAAGAATTGCCATAAGGATTATCTTCTTTACGTAAGGAGGTCTGATTTCTGCGTTGGAGGATCTCATTGAATTGGCTGAAGATTTTGAGGGCATACGAAAGGAACCCGAACCTCCACGAGAAATTCATACTCAGCACCGACAATTACCAGGGACGCACAGGATGATGACCATAGAAAACACAGGAAAACAGCGAGACCTTCGAACAGCCTGTAGAAGATGTGGCGAAAGCGGACATTTTCAACGAGAATGCCGAAACTCAAGAAAACTTTTCTGTTGGACTTGTGGAAAGGAGGGGGTCCGGACGATTGAATACTGCAAGAAACCTTCGGGAAACGCGCAGGGTGTCCAGCAGGGACGAGGGCTGCTAGAACCGAACAAGATAGACTCTCCTCGTACCCCACGAAGTGCTTAAACTACAATAGAGACCGGATTTACGCCAAGGTAGCCTTAGGAAGGGAACTCGTCACAGCTACTCTAGACACAGGAGCCTCGCGGAGCTTCATTAGCAACGCGGCAGCTGTGATGACAGACGGAAAGCTGATGGAGGTGTACGTACGGTTCAAAATGGCCGACGGCACCGTGCGTACCGTGAAGGAAGCCGTCGAAGTCTGCGTGCGTTTGGGGACTGCAGAGTGTAAGCTTCCACTTCTGATTCTACAGGATGTGACAGACCATGTGATCCTGGGTTTGGACTTCCTGACAAGCATAGGAGCTTCTGTTAGCTGTGGTGGTGAGACGATTACGCTGGGAGACTCGAAAGTCGAACTGCGACTTGCTCGACAGTTTACACGGATTGCGCCCAAGTTCCTGAGGCAAAACCATTGGAGAAGACTGATGTGGAGAACGAACAACACTCTGAACCAGGCGGTTCAGAAACCAACAACTCGCGAAAAGAAGACCAACACATCATCAAGGAATTCCTAAAAACAGAGCATGAGAAATTCGAGATGCTGGAAGGACCTTCCAACATAACGACCCATAAAATCGTCATGAGAGATGATAGGCCAATAAAGCAGAGGTATTACCCTAAGAACCCTGCAATGCAAGCGATAATTAACAAGGAGATAGACGAGCTGCTGGAAAGAGGCTGTATCGAGCCCTCACATAGCCCTTACAGTGCACCAATTGTTCTTGTTAAAAAGAAGAATGGGCATTGGCGACTTTGCGTGGATTATCGTCAGCTAAATGCAAGATCAGTGCCTGACGCATACCCACTTCCGAGGATACAACATATTCTAGATCGACTCCGCGACGCGCAATACATTAGTACACTTGATCTCAAGAACGGTTACTGGCAAATACCCATGAGTCCAGAAAGCAAGCAATACACCGCGTTCACAGTACCAGGAAGGGGACTCTTTCAATGGAAAATTATGCCGTTCGGCCTACATTCGGCACCCGCGACGTTCCAAAGGGCATTGGACCAAGTCATTGGACCGGAGATGGAACCACACGCGGTTGCTTACCTGGACGACATCATTGTAACAGGAAAGACGCTGGAACAACACATGAACAATTTACAGGAAGTATTTCGACGTTTAAGAGCGGCTAATTTGAAAATCAACAAGGAGAAGTGCGAGTTTTTCCAAACAGATTTGAAATATTTAGGTCACGTCGTGAGCCGCAGAGGAATTCACACAGATCCAGACAAGGTAGCGGCTATTCAGGAACTGGCGGCCCCAAGAAATGTCAGAGGCGTTAGGCGATTCCTCGGGATAGCATCCTGGTACCGTCGGTTCGTACCGGACTTCGCCAAATTGGTAGTTCCACTCACCAGCCTTCTTAAGAAGGGCAAACGCTGGCAATGGACCGACGAGCAACAGCAGGCGTTCAAGAACCTCAAGGAAAAACTCACGAAGGCACCAGTACTGGCGTGCCCAGATTTTTCCAAACCATTTACGCTGCAGACTGACGCGAGCAACCACGGGTTAGGAGCTGTTCTCACGCAAGAAACCGATGAGGGAGAGAAGGTCATCGCCTACGCAAGCCGGCATTTAAACAAGGCCGAAATCAACTACTCTGCGACAGAGAAGGAGTGCCTCGCGATCGTTTGGGGAATCAGGAAAATGCGACCGTATTTAGAAGGCTACAGGTTCTGCGTCGTCACAGACCACCTCTCACTGAAGTGGTTGAACTCTTTGGAAAATCCTTCAGGGCGTATAGCAAGATGGGCGCTTGAGTTACAACAATACATGTTCGACATTAAATACTGCAAGGGCAATTGGAACGTGGTCGCAGACGCACTTTCCAGACAGCCAGTAGAAAAACTGAGCACGGTTACGACTAACGGGGAAAAGTGCAACTGGATAGAAACCAAGATGGCAGAAATTAAGAGGAATCCAGAGAAGTTTGCCGATTATACTATGGAAAACGGTCAACTGTATCGATATATCCCAGGCAGGTAAACGACGAGGATTGTGCCGCATGAAAGCTCTGTGTTCCGAGGTATCTTCGTGCCCGAGTCCTTAAGGAAAACCACGATGACCCCAGCGCTGGACATCCAGGCATTAGAAAAACCGTCACCAGGATAGCCAACAGATACTACTGGCCAGGCATGTTCAGGGACATAAGAAAACACGTGCGCTGCTGTGAGTCATGTCAGCGATATAAACCTTTGCAGAGCAAAGCCGCCGGGAAAATGCTGACACAGTTACCAGAGGAGCCTTGGTCAGTCGTCTGTGCCGACTTCGTTGGACCATTACACCGAAGCAAGCACGGCAACACGATGATTCTAGTTTTCTTTGACAAATTCTCCAAGTGGACCGAAATCGTACCACTGAGAAAAGCAACCGCAGACAGTGTGAAGAAGGCGTTTCGAGAAAGGATTCTAGCGAGGTATGGAGTTCCAAAAGTTCTCGTCACGGACAACGGCGTTCAATTCAACAGTAGGACACTGCAGCGATTTCTTCAAGATTTAGGAATCCGACAACAGTTTACAGCACCTTATACACCTCAGGAGAACCCAACAGAAAGAGCCAACGGAAACGTGAAAAGAATTCTTGCACAAGTGGCCGATAATAGGCAAACCCAATGGGATGAGTTGATCCCAGAAATTTCTTTGGCAATCAACAGTATGGCATCGAAGACGACAGGTTTCAGCCCCGCTTTCCTCACACAGGGACGAGAACTGCGGCTTCCAGGATCGCTTTTCGATGAGGTTACCATAGGTACAGGGTCAGCACCACAGAGTCCCGAACACAAGGGTAACCGGCTGCAGGAGATCTTCAACATCGTGAGGAGAAACATCGAACGAGCATCCAAGGACCAAGCCCGACACTATAACCTTCGGCGAAGACAATGGAACCCGGCAGTAGGAACGTAGGTATTATTGAGAAGTCATCCCCTATCGAAAGCAGTGGACAAGTTTACCGCCAAGCTGGCTCCAAAATACGACGGGCCATACCAGATCCAGAGATACACGTCACATCCCACCACATTAACCACATTCAACAAACCCACCGTGAACGATGGCAGTCAACAGGACAAAATATTTTGACCGGATGGATGCTGAGATCGCCGCCGAGGGACCCAACCAATCCAGTTGGGCAGGTGTTCTATTCGGTCGAGTTTCGACGGACGCTCAACAGGAGAAGTCGGTGTTACCCTCGTCCAATAGGGGGTCCGGTGGCATCCACGTGGAGGGGCCTCTCGTCCAGTATCCACGTGGACGAAGCGGCATAAATATCTACGCGGAAGACTTCCGACGTCTGGCACCCGGAAGATTTCTGAACGACACCCTGGTGGAGATCTGGCTGAAATTCATTACACCTGAGAAGCTGGCTGAGACCCCGAGGCAGACGGTTTATATCTTCAACACCCATTTTTACGGGAAGATCAGCACCCGAGTCGGCACCCCAAGGGAACGGCATGCGACAGTCAAACGCTGGACTCGAGGCGTTGATTTGTTCATGAAGGACCACATCCTGATCCCGGTGAATCAGGACCAATACTGGTTCCTGATGGTGGTCTGCTTCGCAGGTGTAAACGAGCCCCGAATGATGGACGAACCGAAGGCGGACGGCACCTGGGTTGCCAAATCCCGTGCATTCTGCAGCTGGACTCCTGCAGCCCTGGACCACGGACCACGGTCGCCCAGAATATCAGGGAATATCTGGTTGAAGAGTACCGAGCTCGCAAGCCAGATGAGGTCCCTCGCAGCTACAATGAATCAGAGTTGGTGGTACCAGCGATTCCACAGCAGCCCAACGGAACAGACTGCGGCGTGCTCCTGCTGCACTACGCTGAGAAAATCCTACTGGAACCGATTGAGGATTACCGGCGCGACCACCTAAACTTGGTCAAATGGTTCCCCCTGGAGGAAATACCAGCAAAACGTGTAGAGATCGCCGAGACTTTGAAGAAGCTGGCGATAGAACAAGGGAAGAAGAGAAACCAGATCCCGTACGTGGCAGCAGACGAAGTTGTACCCGGAAAACGCGCCAAGTCTTCAAGCCCTGAACCCGAGGCGTTAACCATAATTTGTAACGTGTATTTCGACCCCGTTACACGGACTTTTTACGACGACCTAGTTGCGGAGGTAAGGACTCCAGATAAGCCGGAAACGACAACCGCCGCAGTACCCATCAATACGAAATCGGGAGGTAAGGAAACCTGGATCTTCCAGGATCTGAGGGGCATAGAGGGACCAGCCGCAGCAGGGCTCAACGACGACGTCCGACGGGACATCCTCACGCGGTATCCAGCCCTATTGGAACAAGAGGGTTCAGTTTTGGTCGGGAGATTATCGCGTGAAGCTGACCCCTAAACGGATCACTGTCCAGCTATCCGAAAGAAAGGGGGGAGTGTAAGAAAAAAATATTTTTTTCCTTACAACTCCGGGTGTAGAACCTGGCCTGCAT
This sequence comes from Sicus ferrugineus, assembly GCA_922984085.1. Taxonomy (NCBI): domain Eukaryota; kingdom Metazoa; phylum Arthropoda; class Insecta; order Diptera; family Conopidae; genus Sicus; species Sicus ferrugineus. The sequence continues at coordinate 47,599,032 of OV277349.1, forward strand.
CCCAACCGAGCTCGTTTTTAGTAAACGTAAACTGAAAACGCGGTGACCTGGGTTGTGCGGACCCAACTTCAGGTGGAATAAATTCTATCAACAACAATAAAAAGAAAAAAAGGCAACGTAGCAAAGGCGAAAATATGCAAAACTAACAATAACAACAACAACCACATTAACTAGCTTGCTAACAAAGGGATAAAAAAACCACAGTCACACAGAATACATGAACCACATACTTTTTTACAACAATTACAACACAGACCGAGACGCGAAACCAGCAAGCAAAAATTAAATTAGAGCGTGGGAAGCTACCAACAAAATCACAAGAACTTATTTCTAGAAATAAGCACAACAACAACAAGTACGTTGTGTGCCGCTATGCAGATTAGAAAATTCTGGAATGTGAACAAGAACTACCAACAAAATCACTAGAATTTATTTCTAGAAATAAGCACAACAACAACAAGTACGTTGTGTGCCGCTATGCAGATTAGAAAATTCTTGAATGTGAACAAGAACTACCAACAAAATCACAAGAAATATTTTTCGAAATAAGCACAACAACAACAAGTACATTGTGTGCCGCTATGCACATTAGAAAATTCCAGAATGTGCACAAGAACAACGACTGCAGCGGAGTTGTTTTGATCGGTGTATAAAAGGGCCCACCGCGCTGAATTCGATCTCTTTTGGAATCTCGTGCTCCAAGTGGTAAGTCGTCGAACCTTGAACCTTTAGTACCTCGTCCTGGCTGAGTGCTCTTAAGCGGACGCCAATCCCAATTCCAAGTAAATTTTAGTACCTCGTCCTGGCTGAGTGCTCTTAAGCGGACGCCAATCCCAATTCCAAGTAAATTTTAGTACCTCGTCCTGACTGAGTGCTCTTAAGCGGCCGCCAATCCCAATTCCAAGTAAATTTTAGTACCTCGTCCTGGCTGAGTGCTCTTAAGCGGACGCCAATCCCAATTCCAAGTAAATTTTAGTACCTCGTCCTGGCTGAGTGCTCTTAAGCGGACGCCAATCCCAATTCCAAGTAAATTTTAGTACCTCGTCCTGGCTGAGTGCTCTTAAGCGGGCGCCAATCCCAATTCCAAGTAAATCTTAGTACCTCGTCCTGGCTGAGTGCTCTTAAGCAACGCGAATCCCAATTCCAAGTAAATTTTAGTACCTCGTCGTGGCTGAGTGCTTTTAAGCGGACGACAATCCCAATTCCAAGTAAATTTTAGTACCTCGTCTTGGCTGAGTGCTCTTAAGCGGACGCTAATCCCAATTCCAAGTAAATTTTAGTACCTCGTCCTGGCTGAGTGCTCTTAAGCGGACGCCAATCCCAATTCCAAGTAAATTTTAGTACCTCGTCCTGGCTGAGTGCTCTTAAGCGGACGCCAATCCCAATTCCAAGTAAATTTTAGTACCTCGTCCTGGCTGAGTGCTCTTAAGCGGACGCCAATCCCAATTCCAAGTAAATTTTAGAACCTCGTCCTGGCTGAATGCTCTTAAGCGGACGCCAATCCCAATTCCAAGTAAATTTTAGTACCTCGTCCTGGCTGAGTGCTCTTAAGCGGACGCCAATCCCAATTCCAAGTAAATTTTAGTACCTCGTCCTGGCTGAGTGCTCTTAAGCGGACGTCAATCCCAATTCCAAGTAAATCTTAGTACCTCGTCCTGGCTGAGTGCTCTTAAGCGGACGCCAATCCCAATTCCAAGTAAATTTTAGTACCTCGTCCTGGCTGAGTGCTCTTAAGCGGACGCCAATCCCAATTCCAAGTAAATTTTAGTACCTCGTCCTGACTGAGTGCTCTTAAGCGGACGCCAATCCCAATTCCAAGTAAATTTTAGTACCTCGTCCTGGCTGAGTGCTCTTAAGCGGACGCCAATCCCAATTCCAAGTAAATTTTAGTACCTCGTCCTGGCTGAGTGCTCTTAAGCGGACGCCAATCCCAATTCCAAGTAAATCTTAGTACCTCGTCCTAGCTGAGTGCTCTCTTAAGCGGACGCCAATCCCAATTCCAAGTAAATTTTAGTACCTCGTCCTGGCTGAGTGCTCTTAAGCGGACGCCAATCCCAATTCCAAGTTAATTTTAGTACCTCGTCCTGGCTGAGTGCTCTTAAGCGGACGCCAATCCCAATTCAAAGTAAATTTTAGTATCTCGTCCTGGCTGAGTGCTCTTAAGCGGACGCCAATCCCAATTCCAAGTAAATTTTAGTACCTCGTCCTGGCTGAGTGCTCTTAAGCGGACGCCAATTCCAATTCCAAGTAAATTTTAGTACCTCGTCTTGGCTGAGTGCTCTTAAGCGGACGCCAATCCCAATTCCAAGTAAATCTTAGTACCTTGTCCTGGCTGAGTGCTCTTAAGCGGACGCGAATTCCAATTCCAAGTAAATTTTAGTACCTCGTCGTGGCTGAGTGCTTTTAAGCGGACGCCAATCCTGAATCAAAGTAAATGCTAGTATCTCGTCGTGGCTGAGTGCTTTTAAGCGGACGCCAATCCTGAATCAAAGTAAATGCTAGTATCTCGTAGTGGCTGACGCCGACAATCATAAAACCTCGTATTCTAGAACTCTGTGTATATAGATTTTGTATTTTTACGGACTGAGTGCTATTCAGCGGACGAACTAAAGGAACTAAAGGAACTAGTTTTAAGAAATACTGTTAGCAGTAAAATACCGAAAAATAAAAATTTGGATTACGGTGAATAAATAGTCGAAAAACTGTCAAAAGAAAACCGAAAGCTTTTTATGTAAGTGTTCGGTACGGGACTCGAGACTGAGTATACCCCGGCAAGAAACTTCGTTACAGTATTCTTGATGATATCGATTTAAAATTCGATACATCAGAATATTTACCAAATAATTCTTTCAACATACCGCGTAAAAATTGTAAAGTCCTCGGTATGATGAAAGATGAAAACAAGTGAGAGTGTTGTCTTCGGCCTGGCCGAAATCTAAATACCCTACACCCGAGTAACTGAAAAAATTATAATTTAGCCACTTAACAACTTTTTTATAAGTAGGCGGACCATGCCCATTTCGGGAATATGTTTTTTTAATGTCTCTAGGTACTGCTATTGTACTATAGATAGAATTACGAAGGTATTAATATTTTGAACCGTTTATGGGATATTGACAACTTTTGTATAAGTGGGCGGACCACGCCCATTTTTTGTATACAAATTGGTAATACGCGTAGATACCTCGTGATAAAATTATTAATTATCGTATTAATATCTTATTACAAGATATTGATAATATAGATAATATCTTACCGTTTACAAGATATTGACAACTTTTTTATGAGTGGGCGTGTCACGCTCATATTTCTCGAGCTTATGGGTAATGCTTCCCTATATATCCCGATAAAATTACGTATCAATATCTTATACCGTTAATTATATATTTACAACTTTGTTATCAGTGGCACGCCTCTTTTTTTCAAACATTATAGTAATGACGCTATATGTTCCGGAATAAAATTATACCTTAATATCTCACACGGTTTATGAAATATTCAGATTTTAACATTTTTTGAAACGAGGTGCCTTTACATTCCGTATGTAAAGTAGGCGTGGCTGTTTACCGATCTCGCCCATTTTCAATCCCAAACAGCCGTACATAACAAAGAATATTTGTGCCAAATTTCATCGCGATATCTCTTTTCGTTCTCCCGTAATCGTGATTTCAACAGACAGACAGACAGACAGACGGACAGGGCTAAATCGATTGAGGAGGTGACGCTGAGCAAGAATATATATACTTTTCTTTATCTATCTCGTCTCCTTCTCTGCGTTACAAACGGAAGAACAAAGTGAATATATATATATATATATATATATATATATATATATATATATATATATATATATATATATATATATATATATATATATATATATATATATATATATATATATATATATCATATATATATATATATATATATATATATATATAATATATATATATATATATATATCTAAGACCAACAAATTCCTTCATGATCCTTCCCTTATTATACTTCGGTTGTAGAGTATAATAAGGGAAGGATCATGAAGGAATTTGTTGGTCTTAGATCCAAAATTATTCCTATAGTGTAGAAAATTGTAGTGAGACGAAAAATGCTAAAGGTGTTAAGAAGTCAGTATTAGATAGTTTAAGTTTAAGTAGTCATAAGGACTGTTTATTAAATAAGAGAATAATTTATGTTGATATGTATGTATTTAGGAGTAAAATACACCAAATATATACGGAAAAAATCCATAAGATAGCTTTAAGTTTTAATGATGATAAGCGTTATATAAGAATAGATAATGTAAATACATATGCCTGGGGGCATTATAATATAGAATAGATTTATAAATGGAATTGAATAGAGATGATTGAATATTGAAACATAATTTAAATTCTTTGTAATTGTATAGAATTTAAAATTTAAATCACTATAACTGTAAATATATAATTTGGAAAAGAACCCAATTTAATTTTATAAATAAATTTTTATTAACATACAGTGCACTCGGGAAAACGTCAACACTAGTTTACGTCAACATCCCAAAACGTCAACCCTTAATTTTTTACATTGTCTACTCTAAAACGTCAACCAAACCACAAAGCTCTAAAACGCCAACTTTATATAAACCAAAATTTTGAATTTAGCAATAGTTAAAATACACAGTTTTGATCACACACACATTTATTTTATGAAATTAATTTAGAAATTTGGGTATTCCCCTTATAAGTACGTAGAATAGAAAAAAAATTGCATCTCTATGTGTTGTCTTTTTTATGTTCAGTTGCTTTTTTGTTCTCGTAAGTATCACATTACCAAAATGTGCTCAAAACAACCGAAAGTGCTTAAATTACATGAAAAGGCAAATATTTTGGAATTATTAGAAAAGGGTGCAAGTGCGGTAGCTTTAGCAAAGCAATATGGTATCTCAAAATCAACAATTAGCAAGATAAAAATGAAAAAAAATAAAATTTTGGACTGTGTTAATAACACACTTTCCGGTCCGGGAAAAAGAAAGACATTAAGAGCATCATAGTTGCCGAAAATCGAAAAGCGCCTGTATCAATGGTTTGTTAAGCAGAGAGAAAGGAATTATCCGGTTAATGCATTAGCGCTCAAACAAAAGGCTAAAGAGATTCATCTAAAAGTAAAAGAAAAGGAATGTTCTTTTAACGCAAGTGATGGATGGTTGCAAGGTTTTAAAAAAAGATTTTGAGTTCGCCTGCTTAAAATAACTGGAGGAAAGCTATCTTCGCAGCCTTTGCTTGTCGAACCATTTAAAATCAAACTAAAACAAAAAATTGAAGAAATGGGTCTATGCCATGATCAATTGTACAATGCTGATGAATCTGTCTTATTCTGGAAAATTTTGCCAGAAAAGTCTTACGTATCAAGTGCCGAAAGGACTGCTCCAGGCGTAAAGACAGAAAAACAACGCGTTACTTTTTTATGTTGTGCTAATGCTTCCGGAAATCATAAGCTTAAATTGTTGGTGATTGGGAAGGCAAAAAATCCACGCGTTTTCTAAAATTTTAACTGCCCAACTGAGTACAAGAGTTCCAAGTCCTCATGGATGACATCGGGTATTTTCTGCGATTGGTTTCACAAATCCTTTGTGCCACAGGTTAATACATATCTGTTCTGCTGCAGAATAGCTAAGATTTCCTAATTTGAGGTAACAGATTTTCTTTTAAAAAAGAACTTGCCAGTTAAAGCGCTCCTTCTGATAGACAATGCTCCGTCTCATCCAAGTGAATTAGAGCTTAAAACAGAATATGGAAACATAATTGCAATGTTTTTTCCTCCGAATGTAAACCCACTTATCCAACCAATGGATCAAAACGCAATTAAAATAACGAAGCTGTATTATAGAAACAGTCTTCTAGCCATGATAGCAGCAAAAAAATCAGATCTAGTAGATTCGATGAAAGCTGTTACATTAAGGGATTGTGTCATGCTTTTAGAAGCCGCATGGAACAAAGTTACATTGCAAAGATACATTGGCAAAATGCTGCTAAACTGTTTTGCGTTTCACGGAAAATGGGACAGATCCGGAGGAAGATTAAGCATATTGAAAGAAAAAATAAACTCGGAACTGCAACTACAAATGGAGCTCGTACTTGATCTGCTTTATGAAATAAATCCTCAGGTTTCTCGCTTTTTAAAATTATTTTAACGACACGACCAGTAACTTTATACATTTTTTAAGGTTGACTATACAGTACCATCCATTCAGAAATGGAATGAAGATGTTCTACTGGGTAATGTTTCTAATTCGTGTGAAAATAAGGAGTTAGAAGTGACCGATAATGACGACAACGATTTAGACACGAGTACAAACAAATGTACAGACAATCAAACCAAACGAAGCTGTCGAAATATTTAACCGGGCTTTGGATTGGGCTCAATGCGAGAATGTTGAGCAAAATGACCTAAATGTATTAAGACGTTTACGAGAGAAAGCTCTCCTCCAAGTATTGGAAAGGAAAAAACAACAGAAAAAAATAACAGATTTTTTTTAGATGCATAAGTATGTATGTATGTGAAACGTGATCTCTTTTAAAATGTGTTCCTTTAGTTTTACATAGTCTGAAAGCCTTTTTTGTATTTGTTTATGTTTCGTTTTAGTTTATAGTCAATAAAAACGTTTTAAAGCACACTATAAATATGTTTTTTATTAAAAGTTTTTACATTCATAAACGTCAACAATTTGTTAAACGTCAACACCCGCGGTTTTATTTAGTTGACGTTTTCCCGAGCGCACTGTGCTATGCTATTAAGAAATTTTCTAAATTCCTTCAATAAATAAAAGGAAAATGTGTATAATATTGTATTTCATACGTAAATTTTTAATTATAAAATATCTTAAATATAACAATTGTTTTCTTAATATCTATATTTATATTTTAGTTTATAAAATATATTTTCAATATATTGAAAATATATTTTATAAACTAAAATATAAATATAGATATTAAGAAAACAATTGTTATATTTAAGATATTTTATAAATAAAAATTTACGTATGAAATACAATATTATACACATTTTCCTTTTATTTATTGAAGGAATTTAGAAAATTTCTTAATAGCATAGCATTTTGAAGCGCCAACATCCATTATGGGCATGCCAAATTATTTGCAGTAAGTATGTATGTTGTAAAATTTCAAAGTTGCTGCAGCCCAATTCCTCAACGTTAATTACGGTCACGTTTAAAATTTCTTAAACCCATTTGGATTTTTCAACTCCCTTAACATATACGGGTGTGTTTTTAAGATTTTGCTTCACGAAATATTTTACACTGCTAAAGTCGATGAAGCCATCATTCCATGTGAAACCATGATGATTACGATATAACCACTGTACTTGTTTTTGAGACTGACGTGTTAATTTGTTAAATCCATATGGCGGTTTTATAATAAAATTCTGATACTCATTAAAGCTGAAGTTAACTGCCAACTCTTTAACGATAAATTCATTAAAATTGCCTTTGAAGCCCTGCACATCCAGAGTAATAAATTTGCCATTCTCCATTTGCACTTAGACGACTTTTTTAATTTCACCAGTCGTTGATGTATATTCAATTATTTTATAGTATATAAGTATACAATAAGCCGATGTATTGGCTGAAATATTCTTTGATGCAAAATTCAATTGATGTTTTAAATTCTAATATCAATTCACTTTTAATAGCTTCGTTTTGATGACTAACATCCACTACAATTATCGGTGCTGTATCTTTGACATCTTCAGGCAGCAGCAGTGGTTGAGATTCACGAGTAAAATAGCTTTGTTGAAATTTTGTGTACATATACAGCAGAGCATAACGACTACGATCAAAATTCAGGTGTAGGTCAACATAGGGATATGTATCAGAATTTAAGTGCACTTTAAAATCAATTAAATGACAATGTTGAAACTGGTTGTCCTTTCGAAAAACAATCAGTATAAAACGTGGTGTTTCATTTTGTGGAGACAATTTAACGTTGACACCACAGATGGTTGGTTCCATGAGTAAGTAGCGGATTGAAATGACAATCCCAACTGCGGAATGCTATTGATACAGGTTGACCGCTTTGGATTATTTGGAAAAGTTGTAGTTTAGTCATATGCTGCCACCGCGATAACACAACGTCGCTCCCTCTCCCTGCTTCCTCACCATCCCGCAACCGACCGACCGTCAGCCGCCAGTCCGTCTGCCAGGCCGCCAGGGTTGCCACCCGAATCGACCAACAGGGCTACCACCCTAAAAAATCCTACGAAAAATTCCCAAAAAATTACTATCGTGAAAAAAAAATTAAAAAAAAATAAAAAAAAAATTAAATAAAAAAAAATTAAAAACTTCGACCTGTCCATTCTGTCCACCAAAATCCTCCATCTGCAAACTCTGTGAGGATTAATTCTCGATCTGGACACTCTGTCCACCAAAATCCTCCATCTGGCAACTCTGTGAGGATTAATTATCGATCTGGCCACTCTGTACACCAAAATCTTCGATATGGCCACTCTGTGAGCTTGTTGTTGTTGTTGGTGTCGTTGTGTGAATGTATGCTTTTACCTGTTGTTGTTGTGTGGATTAATCCACATTATCCACATGTGGATGTATGCTTTTGATTGTTGTTGTTGTGAGCCAGAAACCCCATATATATAGTACTCCGTTTTATCTGACATACTCTTCTGGCTCGAATGCATTCTTCGCGCATTGTTGCAATGCTCGTATTCTACTCTATTCTCCTCGACGCATCGCAGGCTTGTTTTATTATGAGTTTTGCATTTCGCATAAAACTTCTACGAAAGCTTCACTATCAAAAAGCCGGGCTTCCGTAATACGCCATTGCCATTGGCTTCTGATAACAGCTTGTTCATTCTTAATACATTAATTAATAAGTAGCTTGTAAAATATAGCTGCAATATTATATTTGTCTGTAAGTTTTACTGCCTGCTGCTGTGTTCTTCGCCTTTTAATATGCCGTACACTTACATAACCTTCTGTCAAATATTTATTATATTTTGCTGCATTTCTTGTGCATATCATACACTTTGGAGAGCTGGTGCACGCTTTGTCTATATGTCCTTTTCCTCCACATCTGATACAAAGTGTTGCATCATCTTCCACGCTGGTGCACTTGCTCGCGACATGCCCGAAATCCAGGTATTTGTGACATCGTATGATTATACCCTACACCCGAAGGGAGTAGGGTATATTCACTTTGTTCTTCCGTTTGTAACGCAGAGAAGGCGACGAGATAGATATAGATATATATTCTTACTCAGCGTCACCTCCTGAATCGATTTATCCCTGTCCGTCCGTCTGCCTGTCTGTCTGTCTGTCTGTCTGTCTGTCTGTCTGTTGAAATCACGATTACGGGAGAACGAAAAGAGATATCGCGATTAAATTTGGAAAAAATATTCTTTGTTATTTAGGGCTGTTTGGGATTGAAAATGGGCGATATCGGTAAACAGCCACGCCTTCTTTACATACGGAATGTAAGCCTACGCCTACTTTACATACGGAATGGCACCTCGTTTCAAAAAATGTTAAAATCTGAATATTTCATAAACCGTGTGAGATATTAAGGTATAATTTTATCCCGGAACATATAGCGCCATTACTAAAATGTTTGAAAACGGCGTGCCACGCCCTCTGATAACAAAGTTGGCAATATCTAATGAACTGTATAAGATATTAATACGATAATTAATAACTTTATCACGAGGTATATACGCGTATTACCAATTTGTATAAAAAAATGGGCGTGGTCCGCCCACTTATACAAAAGTTGTCAATATCCCATAAACGGTTCAAAATATTAATACCTTCGTAATTATATCTAGAGACATTACAAAAATATTTTCCCGAAATGGGCGTGGTCCGCCTACTTATACAAAAGTTGTTAAGTGGCGAAATTAGAATTTTTTTAGTTACTCGGGTGTAGGGTATTTAGATTTCGGGCAGGCCGAAGACAACACTCTTACTTGTTTAATTTTTCCCTTGTCTTACACGCACCTCTCCAGTTTTCCAAAGTTTTTTTTTGCGGCCGTGCTTGTAAGCCTAAGTGTGGCGGTCTGTGTTACCCCGTATGCCATTCTCATCCAGAGAAGTGTAGACATTTCCATATCTATGTTGAAGTCTTCGAAATTTTCCCTGAGTGCTTTAATAAACTCATCCTTAGTAGTTAGTTGGGGCAATGCGCGGACATTAGCGATATCGCCCGGCACTCCTGCAACACCAGCTTTAATCTTTCCAGCGATCACTTCTTTTTTCCTTCCTAGCTGGAATAATAGTTCGCCTTTCTCAGCCGTCCTAATACCCCCTCACCATCTGCCCGACTTCTTTAAGTTTAGGGTCCAACTTGACGGAGGGGAGAATTTCTGCTTTGATTTACCCTCTGCTGCTCTTATTATGAGGGCTTCAGGCTTCGGTGTGCTTAATTTTAGGCATTTTCCTAGGCTGCGCTGTGCTCCATATGGTATGCCTTTCTCCTCTTTGCTAAGTTTTTGCAACATTTTTGCCGGTATTGCCACTTCAGCATGCGGCTCGCAGATTTATTACCTCAACTTCAGGTTTTGCTGCTTGGTTTACAGAGCTCTTGCATTCTTGCTAACTATTGACGATGTCTGAGATGAAGAATGTGCCTTAACAACTTCCTTCCAGCCGATTTTGACGCTTTCTTCGCTTTCTCCGCCACTCAGCTCGTAAGCACTATTTGCTTATGCAGTTCCATAATATTAGTTACTAGATCCCTCAGGGCCTGGTTTATATGACGCTAATTTCTGTCGGGTGCTTTCATTTATAGTACGCATCCAGCCCTTGAACTGATATGATCTAATAGCTGATAGATGTGCACCTGATCTGATCTGATAGTTGATACATCTGATCTGAGCTGATATACCAGATCTGATAGCTGATATACCAGATCTAATCCGATCTGATTTGATTTGATAGTTGATATACCTAATCTTGATAACTAACTGTTACAGCTGATTGAATACACTGAAGATGAATATTAAACTACTAAAAGAACTTGTAAAAACTAGACGAGAACTTAAACAAAAATTTAGGGCTTTAAATTTAAGAAAAGCCAATTTAGAGAATCAATTGAATGAGACTTTTAAGCCGGTTACAGTACCTTTGAAGGAATTAGTGAGAATATATAAAACAAACGATACAACTGAAACAAATGTTAACAAGGATGATCCAGAATATATGCATGATGCAATAACAAACAAACTTAAAACTAGTACTCCAGTTAAAGCAAAGAAAGAGATCGATTTTACGGACGAAACTCTTATCAAGAGCAATGATGACGATGATAATGATGTTGATGATGGTACCTTTTTCTCTCAAATGGATGTTTCAGAGGTAGATGTAAACAAATCAACAAAATTCTATCAACAAATTCTGTCATAATTAGAGGAACAAAATGAGCTGGACACTGCAGAGGTTAGGAAATAGCGCTTTGGAAATGTATGGTGATAAAGTATTCATCTCAGACAAACTTTTTGGAACCTCACCCCCTACTTCTTTCAACCTTACACCCGGTCTCTTTGAATTATTGTTTTATAAGACACCATCAAATTACAACGAAGCAGATCTACAAGTTTACAAAACAATTCTAATCAATACTAATGCTCACAAACGTAACTATGATGAAAATAAGCAAAGTAAGGGAACTAAGGCTTACAAGTACACCAACATCATAAAGGGATTATTGACGTCCACACCTCTGCACCATAAAAAAGGAACGGGTGTGATGAGTTTACACCCTCAAACACCTAATTATATTCATCAGAATGATACTAAGGCTATGCGTATTGTAAAAGCACTAACCAATGATAAAAAATCATCAACGACATACAAAGGAAATGGTTTAATGCAAGTAAATTCACAGAAACCCGAATTTATTTATTGGAATGATCCCAATAAGCTGGTAGATAGATTACGCCTTTTGTTCTTATCTGCTTCGGATGAAGATAGCTTCTATATCAACGAAATAATTTCCATTATCGAAGAATTACGAGAAGCCGACATAATTGAGTAACTTTTACATATATACTTTGTATATCAAGAGAAACTTTTATCAACAGATAATCATACATAACCATAACATTTTTATAAACATATAAATCGAAATTAGTTTTAATTACTGCTCGTAACATATTTTACAAATTGTCAAAAAGATTTTAATAAAAAATAAAGAAATAAAATAATTTTATAAATATGTATTTTTATACACTACACCCGAAGGGAGTAGGGTACATTCACTTTGTTCTTCCGTTTGTAACGCAGAGAAGGAGATGAGATAGATATAGAAAAGTATGTATATTCTTGCTCAGCGTCACCTCCTGAATCGATTTATCCCTGTCCGTCCGTCTGTCTGTCTGTCTGTCTGTCTGTCTGTCTGTTGAAATCACGATTACGGGAGAACGAAAAGAGATATTGCGATGAAATTTGGCAAAAATATTCTTTGTTATATAGGGCCGTTTGGGATTGTAAATGGGAGAGATCGGTAAACAGCCACGCCTACTTTACATACGGAATGTAAAGGCACCTCGTTTCAAAAAATGTTAAAATCTGAATATTTCATAAACCGTGTGAGATATTAAGGTATAATTTTATTCCGGAACATATAGCGTCATTACTAAAATGTTTGAAAAAAATGGGCGTGCCACGCCCTCTGATAACAAAATTGGCAATATCTAATGAACGGTATAAGATATTGATACGTAATTTTATCAGGATGTATAGGGAAGCATTACCAATAAGCTTGCCAAAAATGGGCGTGCCACGCCCACTCATAAAAAAGTTGTCAATATCTTGTAAACAGTATAAGATATTAATACGATAATTAATAATTTTATCACGAGGTATTTACGCGTATTACCAATTTGTATACAAAAAATGGGCGTGGTCCGCCCACTTATACAAAAGTTGTCAATATCCCATAAACGGTTCAAAATATTAATACCTTCGTAATTATATCTAGCAGTACCTAGAGACATTACAAAAACATTTTCCCGAAATGGGCGTGGTCCGCCTACTTATACAAAAGTTGTTAAGTGGCGAAATTATAATTTTTTCAGTTACTCGGGTGTAGGGTATTTAGATTTCGGCCAGGCCGAAGACAACACTCTTACTTGTTTAATTTTTCCCTTGTGCGGTATAGTATGTAACCCATCTTACACGCACCTTCAGTTTTCCAAAGTTTTTTTTTGCGGTCTTGCTTGTAAGCCTAAGTGTGGCCGTCTGTGTTACCCCGTATGCCATTCTCATCCAGAGGAGTGTAGACATTTCCATATCTATGTTGAAGTCTTCGAAATTTTTCCTGAGTGCTTCAATAAACTCATCCTTAGTAGTTAATTGGGGCAATGCGCGGACATTAGCGATATCGCCCGGCACTCCTGCAACACCAGCTTTAATCTTTCCAGCGATCACTTCTTTATTCGTTCCTAGCTGGAATAATAGTTCGCCTTTCTCAGCCGTCCTAATACCCCTTCACCATCTGCCCGACTTCTTTAAGTTTAGGGCCCAACTTGACGGAGGTGAGAATTTCTGCTTTGATTTACCCTCTGCTGCTCTTATTGTGAGGGCTGCAGGCTTCGTGTGTTTAATTTTAGGCATTTTCCTAGGCTGCGCTATGCTCCATATCGTATGCCTTTCTCCTCTTTGCTGAGTTTTTGCATCATTTTTGCCGGTATTGCCACTTCAGCATGCGGCTCGCAGATTTATTACCTCAACTTCAGGTTTTGCAGCTTAGTTTACAGTGCTCTTGCATTCTTGCTAACTATTGACGATGTCTGAGATGAAGAATGTGCCTTAACAACTTCCTTCCAGCCGATTTTGACGCTTTCTTCGCTTTCTCCGCCACTCAGCTCGTAAGCACTATTTGCTTATGCAGTTCCATAATATTAGTTACCAGATCCCTCAGGGCCTGGTTTATATGACGCTAATTTCTGTCGGGTGCTTTCATTTATAGTACGCATCCAGCCCTTGAACTGATATGATCTAATAGCTGATAGATGTGCACCTGATCTGATCTGATAGTTGATACATCTGATCTGAGCTGATATACCAGATCTGATAGCTGATATACCAGATCTAATCCGATCTGATTTGATTTGATAGTTGATATACCTAATCTTGATAACTAACTGTTACAGCTGATTGAATACACTGAAGATGAATATTAAACTACTAAAAGAACTTGTAAACACTAGACGAGAACTTAAACAAAAATTTAGGGCTTTAAATTTAAGAAAAGCCAATTTAGAGAATCAATTGAATGAGACTTTTAAGCCGGTTACAGTACCTTTGAAGGAATTAGTGGGAATATATAAAACAAACGATACAATTGAAACAAATGTTAACAAGGATGATCCAGAATATATGCATGATGCAATAACAAACAAACTTAAAACTAGTACTCCAGTTAAAGCAAAGAAAGAGATCGATTTTACGGACGAAACTCTTATCAAGAGCAATGATGACGATGATAATGATGTTGATGATGGTACCTTTTTCTCTCAAATGGATGTTTCAGAGGTAGATGTAAACAAATCAACAAAATTCTATCAACAAATTCTGTCATAATTAGAGGAACAAAATGAGCTGGACACTGCAGAGGTTCGGAAATAGCGCTTTGGAAATGTATGGTGATAAAGTATTCATCTCAGACAAACTTTTTGGAACCTCACCCCCTACTTCTTTCAACCTTACACCCGGTCTCTTTGAATTATTGTTTTATAAGACACCATCAAATTACAACGAAGCAGATCTACAAGTTTACAAAACAATTCTAATCAATACTAATGCTCACAAACGTAACTATGATGAAAATAAGCAAAGTAAGGGAACTAAGGCTTACAAGTACACCAACATCATAAAGGGATTATTGACGTCCACACCTCTGCACCATAAAAAAGGAACGGGTGTGATGAGTTTACACCCTCAAACACCTAATTATATTCATCAGAATGATACTAAGGCTATGCATATTGTAAAAGCACTAACCAATGATAAAGAATCATCAACGACATACAAAGGAAATGGTTTAATGCAAGTAAATTCACAGAAACCCGAATTTATTTATTGGAATGATCCCAATAAGCTGGTAGATAGATTACGCCTTTTGTTCTTATCTGCTTCGGATGAAGATAGCTTCTATATCAACGAAATAATTTCCATTATCGAAGAATTACGAGAAGCCGACATAATTGAGTAACTTTTACATATATACTTTGTATATCAAGAGAAACTTTTATCAACAGATAATCATACATAACCATAACATTTTTATAAACATATAAATCGAAATTAGTTTTAATTACTGCTCGTAACATATTTTACAAATTGTCAAAAAGATTTTAATAAAAAATAAAGAAATAAAATAATTTTATAAATATGTATTTTTATACACTACACCCGAAGGGAGTAGGGTAGATTCACTTTGTTCTTCCGTTTGTAACGCAGAGAAGGAGATGAGATAGATATAGAAAAGTATGTATATTCTTGCTCAGCGTCACCTCCTGAATCGATTTATCCCTGTCCATCCGTCTGTCTGTCTGTCTGTCTGTCTGTCTGTCTGTCTGTTGAAATCACGATTACGGGAGAACCAAAAGAGATATTGCGATGAAATTTGGCAAAAATATTCCTATTCGCCGTTTGAAAACGGCGTGCTACGCCCTCTGATAACAAAGTTGGCAATATCTAATGAACTGTATAAGATATTAATACGATAATTAATAACTTTATCACGAGGTATATACGCGTATTACCAATTTGTATACAAAAAATGGGCGTGGTCCGCCCACTTATACAAAAGTTGTCAATATCCCATAAACGGTTCAAAATATTAATACCTTCGTAATTATATCTAGAGACATTACAAAAATATTTTCCCGAAATGGGCGTGGTCCGCCTACTTATACAAAAGTTGTTAAGTGGCGAAATTATAATTTTTTTAGTTACTCGGGTGTAGGGTATTTAGATTTCGGGCAGGCCGAAGACAACGCTCTTACTTGTTTAATTTTTCCCTTGTCTTACACGCACCTCTCCAGTTTTCCAAAGTTTTTTTTTGCGGCCGTGCTTGTAAGCCTAAGTGTGGCGGTCTGTGTTACCCCGTATGCCATTCTCATCCAGAGGAGTGTAGACATTTCCATATCTATGTTGAAGTCTTCGAAATTTTCCCTGAGTGCTTTAATAAACTCATCCTTAGTAGTTAGTTGGGGCAATGCGCGGACATTAGCGATATCGCCCGGCACTCCTGCAACACCAGCTTTAATCTTTCCAGCGATCACTTCTTTATTCCTTCCTAGCTGGAATAATAGTTCGCCTTTCTCAGCCGTCCTAATACCCCCTCACCATCTGCCCGACTTCTTTAAGTTTAGGGTCCAACTTGACGGAGGGGAGAATTTCTGCTTTGATTTACCCTCTGCTGCTCTTATTATGAGGGCTTCAGGCTTCGGTGTGCTTAATTTTAGGCATTTTCCTAGGCTGCGCTGTGCTCCATATGGTATGCCTTTCTCCTCTTTGCTGAGTTTTTGCAACATTTTTGCCGGTATTGCCACTTCAGCATGCGGCTCGCAGATTTATTACCTCAACTTCAGGTTTTGCTGCTTGGTTTACAGAGCTCTTGCATTCTTGCTAACTATTGACGATGTCTGAGATGAAGAATGTGCCTTAACAACTTCCTTCCAGCCGATTTTGACGCTTTCTTCGCTTTCTCCGCCACTCAGCTCGTAAGCACTATTTGCTTATGCAGTTCCATAATATTAGTTACTAGATCCCTCAGGGCCTGGTTTATATGACGCTAATTTCTGTCGGGTGCTTTCATTTATAGTACGCATCCAGCCCTTGAACTGATATGATCTAATAGCTGATAGATGTGCACCTGATCTGATCTGATAGTTGATACATCTGATCTGAGCTGATATACCAGATCTGATAGCTGATATACCAGATCTAATCCGATCTGATTTGATTTGATAGTTGATATACCTAATCTTGATAACTAACTGTTACAGCTGATTGAATACACTGAAGATGAATATTAAACTACTAAAAGAACTTGTAAAAACTAGACGAGAACTTAAACAAAAATTTAGGGCTTTAAATTTAAGAAAAGCCAATTTAGAGAATCAATTGAATGAGACTTTTAAGCCGGTTACAGTACCTTTGAAGGAATTAGTGAGAATATATAAAACAAACGATACAACTGAAACAAATGTTAACAAGGATGATCCAGAATATATGCATGATGCAATAACAAACAAACTTAAAACTAGTACTCCAGTTAAAGCAAAGAAAGAGATCGATTTTACGGACGAAACTCTTATCAAGAGCAATGATGACGATGATAATGATGTTGATGATGGTACCTTTTTCTCTCAAATGGATGTTTCAGAGGTAGATGTAAACAAATCAACAAAATTCTATCAACAAATTCTGTCATAATTAGAGGAACAAAATGAGCTGGACACTGCAGAGGTTCGGAAATAGCGCTTTGGAAATGTATGGTGATAAAGTATTCATCTCAGACAAACTTTTTGGAACCTCACCCCCTACTTCTTTCAACCTTACACCCGGTCTCTTTGAATTATTGTTTTATAAGACACCATCAAATTACAACGAAGCAGATCTACAAGTTTACAAAACAATTCTAATCAATACTAATGCTCACAAACGTAACTATGATGAAAATAAGCAAAGTAAGGGAACTAAGGCTTACAAGTACACCAACATCATAAAGGGATTATTGACGTCCACACCTCTGCACCATAAAAAAGGAACGGGTGTGATGAGTTTACACCCTCAAACACCTAATTATATTCATCAGAATGATACTAAGGCTATGCATATTGTAAAAGCACTAACCAATGATAAAGAATCATCAACGACATACAAAGGAAATGGTTTAATGCAAGTAAATTCACAGAAACCCGAATTCATTTATTGGAATGATCCCAATAAGCTGGTAGATAGATTACGCCTTTTGTTCTTATCTGCTTCGGATGAAGATAGCTTCTATATCAACGAAATAATTTCCATTATCGAAGAATTACGAGAAGCCGACATAATTGAGTAACTTTTACATATATACTTTGTATATCAAGAGAAACTTTTATCAACAGATAATCATACATAACCATAACATTTTTATAAACATATAAATCGAAATTAGTTTTAATTACTGCTCGTAACATATTTTACAAATTGTCAAAAAGATTTTAATAAAAAATAAAGAAATAAAATAATTTTATAAATATGTATTTTTATACACTACACCCGAAGGGAGTAGGGTACATTCACTTTGTTCTTCCGTTTGTAACGCAGAGAAGGAGATGAGATAGATATAGAAAAGTATGTATATTCTTGCTCAGCGTCACCTCCTGAATCGATTTATCCCTGTCCATCCGTCTGTCTGTCTGTCTGTCTGTCTGTCTGTCTGTCTGTCTGTTGAAATCACGATTACGGGAGAACCAAAAGAGATATTGCGATGAAATTTGGCAAAAATATTCCTATTCGCCGTTTGAAAACGGCGTGCTACGCCCTCTGATAACAAAGTTGGCAATATCTAATGAACTGTATAAGATATTAATACGATAATTAATAACTTTATCACGAGGTATATACGCGTATTACCAATTTGTATAAAAAAAATGGGCGTGGTCCGCCCACTTATACAAAAGTTGTCAATATCCCATAAACGGTTCAAAATATTAATACCTTCGTAATTATATCTAGAGACATTACAAAAATATTTTCCCGAAATGGGCGTGGTCCGCCTACTTATACAAAAGTTGTTAAGTGGCGAAATTATAATTTTTTTAGTTACTCGGGTGTAGGGTATTTAGATTTCGGGCAGGCCGAAGACAACACTCTTACTTGTTTAATTTTTCCCTTGTCTTACACGCACCTCTCCAGTTTTCCAAAGTTTTTTTTTGCGGCCGTGCTTGTAAGCCTAAGTGTGGCGGTCTGTGTTACCCCGTATGCCATTCTCATCCAGAGGAGTGTAGACATTTCCATATCTATGTTGAAGTCTTCGAAATTTTCCCTGAGTGCTTTAATAAACTCATCCTTAGTAGTTAGTTGGGGCAATGCGCGGACATTAGCGATATCGCCCGGCACTCCTGCAACACCAGCTTTAATCTTTCCAGCGATCACTTCTTTATTCCTTCCTAGCTGGAATAATAGTTCGCCTTTCTCAGCCGTCCTAATACCCCCTCACCATCTGCCCGACTTCTTTAAGTTTAGGGTCCAACTTGACGGAGGGGAGAATTTCTGCTTTGACTTACCCTCTGCTGCTCTTATTATGAGGGCTTCAGGCTTCGGTGTGCTTAATTTTAGGCATTTTCCTAGGCTGCGCTGTGCTCCATATGGTATGCCTTTCTCCTCTTTGCTGAGTTTTTGCAACATTTTTGCCGGTATTGCCACTTCAGCATGCGGCTCGCAGATTTATTACCTCAACTTCAGGTTTTGCTGCTTGGTTTACAGAGCTCTTGCATTCTTGCTAACTATTGACGATGTCTGAGATGAAGAATGTGCCTTAACAACTTCCTTCCAGCCGATTTTGACGCTTTCTTCGCTTTCTCCGCCACTCAGCTCGTAAGCACTATTTGCTTATGCAGTTCCATAATATTAGTTACTAGATCCCTCAGGGCCTGGTTTATATGACGCTAATTTCTGTCGGGTGCTTTCATTTATAGTACGCATCCAGCCCTTGAACTGATATGATCTAATAGCTGATAGATGTGCACCTGATCTGATCTGATAGTTGATACATCTGATCTGAGCTGATATACCAGATCTGATAGCTGATATACCAGATCTAATCCGATCTGATTTGATTTGATAGTTGATATACCTAATCTTGATAACTAACTGTTACAGCTGATTGAATACACTGAAGATGAATATTAAACTACTAAAAGAACTTGTAAAAACTAGACGAGAACTTAAACAAAAATTTAGGGCTTTAAATTTAAGAAAAGCCAATTTAGAGAATCAATTGAATGAGACTTTTAAGCCGGTTACAGTACCTTTGAAGGAATTAGTGAGAATATATAAAACAAACGATACAACTGAAACAAATGTTAACAAGGATGATCCAGAATATATGCATGATGCAATAACAAACAAACTTAAAACTAGTACTCCAGTTAAAGCAAAGAAAGAGATCGATTTTACGGACGAAACTCTTATCAAGAGCAATGATGACGATGATAATGATGTTGATGATGGTACCTTTTTCTCTCAAATGGATGTTTCAGAGGTAGATGTAAACAAATCAACAAAATTCTATCAACAAATTCTGTCATAATTAGAGGAACAAAATGAGCTGGACACTGCAGAGGTTCGGAAATAGCGCTTTGGAAATGTATGGTGATAAAGTATTCATCTCAGACAAACTTTTTGGAACCTCACCCCCTACTTCTTTCAACCTTACACCCGGTCTCTTTGAATTATTGTTTTATAAGACACCATCAAATTACAACGAAGCAGATCTACAAGTTTACAAAACAATTCTAATCAATACTAATGCTCACAAACGTAACTATGATGAAAATAAGCAAAGTAAGGGAACTAAGGCTTACAAGTACACCAACATCATAAAGGGATTATTGACGTCCACACCTCTGCACCATAAAAAAGGAACGGGTGTGATGAGTTTACACCCTCAAACACCTAATTATATTCATCAGAATGATACTAAGGCTATGCATATTGTAAAAGCACTAACCAATGATAAAGAATCATCAACGACATACAAAGGAAATGGTTTAATGCAAGTAAATTCACAGAAACCCGAATTTATTTATTGGAATGATCCCAATAAGCTGGTAGATAGATTACGCCTTTTGTTCTTATCTGCTTCGGATGAAGATAGCTTCTATATCAACGAAATAATTTCCATTATCGAAGAATTACGAGAAGCCGACATAATTGAGTAACTTTTACATATATACTTTGTATATCAAGAGAAACTTTTATCAACAGATAATCATACATAACCATAACATTTTTATAAACATATAAATCGAAATTAGTTTTAATTACTGCTCGTAACATATTTTACAAATTGTCAAAAAGATTTTAATAAAAAATAAAGAAATAAAATAATTTTATAAATATGTATTTTTATACACTACACCCGAAGGGAGTAGGGTACATTCACTTTGTTCTTCCGTTTGTAACGCAGAGAAGGAGATGAGATAGATATAGAAAAGTATGTATATTCTTGCTCAGCGTCACCTTCTGAATCGATTTATCCCTGTCCGTCCGTCTGTCTGTCTGTCTGTCTGTTGAAATCACAATTACGGGAGAACGAAAAGAGATATTGCGATGAAATTTGGCAAAAATATTCTTTGTTATATAGGGCCGTTTGGGATTGTAAATGGGAGAGATCGGTAAACAGCCACGCCTACTTTACATACGGAATGTAAAGGCACCTCGTTTCAAAAAATGTTAAAATCTGAATATTTCATAAACCGTGTGAGATATTAAGGTATAATTTTATTCCGGAACATATAGCGTCATTACTAAAATGTTTGAAAAAAATGGGCGTGCAACGCCCTCTGATAACAAAATTGGCAATATCTAATGAACGGTATAAGATATTGATACGTAATTTTATCAGGATGTATAGGGAAGCATTACAAATAAGCTTGCCAAAAATGGGCGTGCCACGCCCACTCATAAAAAAGTTGTCA
The DNA here is from genome assembly GCA_922984085.1 of Sicus ferrugineus. NCBI lineage: Eukaryota > Metazoa > Arthropoda > Insecta > Diptera > Conopidae > Sicus > Sicus ferrugineus. The sequence continues at coordinate 47,620,737 of OV277349.1, forward strand.
ATATCTTGTAAACAGTATAAGATATTAATACGATAATTAATAATTTTATCACGAGGTATTTACGCGTATTACCAATTTGTATACAAAAAATGGGCGTGGTCCGCCCATTTATACAAAAGTTGTCAATATCCCATAAACGGTTCAAAATATTAATACCTTCGTAATTATATCTAGCAGTACCTAGAGACATTACAAAAACATTTTCCCGAAATGGGCGTGGTCCGCCTACTTATACAAAAGTTGTTAAGTGGCGAAATTATAATTTTTTCAGTTACTCGGGTGTAGGGTATTTAGATTTCGGCCAGGCCGAAGACAACACTCTTACTTGTTTAATTTTTCCCTTGTGCGGTATAGTATGTAACCCATCTTACACGCACCTTCAGTTTTCCAAAGTTTTTTTTTGCGGTCTTGCTTGTAAGCCTAAGTGTGGCCGTCTGTGTTACCCCGTATGCCATTCTCATCCAGAGGAGTGTAGACATTTCCATATCTATGTTGAAGTCTTCGAAATTTTTCCTGAGTGCTTCAATAAACTCATCCTTAGTAGTTAGTTGGGGCAATGCGCGGACATTAGCGATATCGCCCGGCACTCCTGCAACACCAGCTTTAATCTTTCCAGCGATCACTTCTTTATTCGTTCCTAGCTGGAATAATAGTTCGCCTTTCTCAGCCGTCCTAATACCCCTTCACCATCTGCCCAACTTCTTTAAGTTTAGGGTCCAACTTGACGGAGGGGAGAATTTCTGCTTTGATTTACCCTCTGCTGCTCTTATTGTGAGGGCTGCAGGCTTCGTGTGTTTAATTTTAGGCATTTTCCTAGGCTGCGCTATGCTCCATATCGTATGCCTTTCTCCTCTTTGCTGAGTTTTTGCAACATTTTTGCCGGTATTGCCACTTCAGCATGCGGCTCGCAGATTTATTACCTCAACTTCAGGTTTTGCTGCTTAGTTTACAGTGCTCTTGCATTCTTGCTAACTATTGACGATGTCTGAGATGAAGAATGTGCCTTAACAACTTCCTTCCAGCCGATTTTGACGCTTTCTTCGCTTTCTCCGCCACTCAGCTCGTAAGCACTATTTGCTTATGCAGTTCCATAATATTAGTTACCAGATCCCTCAGGGCCTGGTTTATATGACGCCAATTTCTGTCGGGTGCTTTCATTTATAGTACGCATCCAGCCCTTGAACTGATCTGATCTAATAGCTGATAGATGTGCACCTGATCTGAATTGCTAGTTGATACATCTGATCTGATAGCTGATATACCAGATCTGATAGCTGATATACCAGATCTAATCCGATCTGATTTGATTTGATAGTTGATATACCTAATCTTGATAACTAACTGTTACAGCTGATTGAATACACTGAAGATGAATATTAAACTATTAAAAGAACTTGTAAAAACTAGACGAGAACTTAAACAAAAATTTAGGGCTTTAAATTTAAGAAAAACCGATTTAGAGAATCAATTGAATGAGACTTTTAAGCCGGTTACAGTACCTTTGAAGGAATTAGTGAGAATATATAAAACAAACGATACAACTGAAACAAATGTTAACAAGGATGATCCAGAATATATGCATGATGCAATAACAAACAAACTTAAAACTAGTACTCCAGTTAAAGCAAAGAAAGAGATCGATTTTACGGACGAAACTCTTATCAAGAGCAATGATGACGATGATAATGATGTTGATGATGGTACCTTTTTCTCTCAAATGGATGTTTCAGAGGTAGATGTAAACAAATCAACAAAATTCTATCAACAAATTCTGTCATAATTAGAGGAACAAAATGAGCTGGACACTGCAGAGGTTCGGAAATAGCGCTTTGGAAATGTATGGTGATAAAGTATTCATATCAGACAAACTTTTTGGAACTTCACCCTACTTCTTTCAACCTTACACCCGGTCTCTTTGAATTATTGTTTTATAAGACACCATCAAATTACAACGAAGCAGATCTACAAGTTTACAAAACAATTCTAATCAATACTAATGCTCACAAACGTAACTATGATGAAAATAAGCAAAGTAAGGGAACTAAGGCTTACAAGTACACCAACATCATAAAGGGATTATTGACGTCCACACCTCTGCACCATAAAAAAGGAACGGGTGTGATGAGTTTACACCCTCAAACACCTAATTATATTCATCAGAATGATACTAAGGCTATGCATATTGTAAAAGCACTAACCAATGATAAAGAATCATCAACGACATACGAAGGAAATGGTTTAATGCAAGTAAATTCACAGAAACCCGAATTTATTTATTGGAATGATCCCAATAAGCTGGTAGATAGATTACGCCTTTTGTTCTTATCTGCTTCGGATGAAGATAGCTTCTATATCAACGAAATAATTTCCATTATCGAAGAATTACGAGAAGCCGACTATATTGAGTAACTTTTACATATATACTTTGTATATCAAGAGAAACTTTTATCAACAGATAATCATACATAACCATAACATTTTTATAAACATATAAATCGAAATTAGTTTTAATTACTGCTCGTAACATATTTTACAAATTGTCAAAAAGATTTTAATAAAAAATAAAGAAATAAAATAATTTTATAAATATGTATTTATTATACACTACACCCGAAGGGAGTAGGGTACATTCACTTTGTTCTTCCGTTTGTAACGCAGAGAAGGAGATGAGATAGATATAGAAAAGTATGTATATTCTTGCTCAGCGTCACCTTCTGAATCGATTTATCCCTGTCCATCCGTCTGTCTGTCTGTCTGTCTGTCTGTCTGTCTGTCTGTTGAAATCACGATTACGGGAGAACGAAAAGAGATATTGCGATGAAATTTGGCAAAAATATTCTTTGTTATATAGGGCTGTTTGGGATTGAAAATGGGCGATATCGGTAAACAGCCACGCCTACTTTACATACGGAATGTAAGCCTACGCCTACTTTACATACGGAATGGCACCTCGTTTCAAAAAATGTTAAAATCTGAATATTTCATAAACCGTGTGAGATATTAAGGTATAATTTTATCCCGGAACATATAGCGCCATTACTAAAATGTTTGAAAACGGCGTGCCACGCCCTCTGATAACAAAGTTGGCAATATCTAATGAACTGTATAAGATATTAATACGATAATTAATAACTTTATCACGAGGTATATACGCGTATTACCAATTTGTATACAAAAAATGGGCGTGGTCCGCCCACTTATACAAAAGTTGTCAATATCCCATAAACGGTTCAAAATATTAATACCTTCGTAATTATATCTAGAGACATTACAAAAATATTTTGCCGAAATGGGCGTGGTCCGCCTACTTATACAAAAGTTGTTAAGTGGCGAAATTATAATTTTTTTAGTTACTCGGGTGTAGGGTATTTAGATTTCGGGCAGGCCGAAGACAACACTCTTACTTGTTTAATTTTTCCCTTGTCTTACACGCACCTCTCCAGTTTTCCAAAGTTTTTTTTTTGCGGCCGTGCTTGTAAGCCTAAGTGTGGCGGTCTGTGTTACCCCGTATGCCATTCTCATCCAGAGGAGTGTATACATTTCCATATCTATGTTGAAGTCTTCGAAATTTTTCCTGAGTGCTTCAATAAACTCATCCTTAGTAGTTAGTTGGGGCAATGCGCGGACATTAGCGATATCGCCCGGCACTCCTGCAACACCAGCTTTAATCTTTCCAGCGATCACTTCTTTATTCGTTCCTAGCTGGAATAATAGTTCGCCTTTCTCAGCCGTCCTAATACCCCTTCACCATCTGCCCGACTTCTTTAAGTTTAGGGTCCAACTTGACGGAGGGGAGAATTTCTGCTTTGATTTACCCTCTGCTGCTCTTATTATGAGGGCTTCAGGCTTCGGTGTGCTTAATTTTAGGCATTTTCCTAGGCTGTGCGGCTCGCAGATTTATTACCTCAACTTCAGGTTTTGCTGCTTGGTTTACAGAGCTCTTGCATTCTTGCTAACTATTGACGATGTCTGAGATGAAGAATGTGCCTTAACAACTTCCTTCCAGCCGATTTTGACGCTTTCTTCGCTTTCTCCGCCACTCAGCTCGTAAGCACTATTTGCTTATGCAGTTCCATAATATTAGTTACTAGATCCCTCAGGGCCTGGTTTATATGACGCTAATTTCTGTCGGGTGCTTTCATTTATAGTACGCAAACAGCCTTTGAACTGATCTGATCTAATAGCTGATAGATGTGCACCTGATCTGATCTGATAGTTGATACATCTGATCTGAGCTGATATACCAGATCTAATCCGATCTGATTTGATTTGATAGTTGATATACCTAATCTTGATAACTAACTGTTACAGCTGATTGAATACACTGAAGATGAATATTAAACTACTAAAAGAACTTGTAAAAACTAGACGAGAACTTAAACAAAAATTTAGGGCTTTAAATTTAAGAAAAGCCAATTTAGAGAATCAATTGAATGAGACTTTTAAGCCGGTTACAGTACCTTTGAAGGAATTAGTGAGAATATATAAAACAAACGATACAACTGAAACAAATGTTAACAAGGATGATCCAGAATATATGCATGATGCAATAACAAACAAACTTAAAACTAGTACTCCAGTTAAAGCAAAGAAAGAGATCGATTTTACGGACGAAACTCTTATCAAGAGCAATGATGACGATGATAATGATGTTGATGATGGTACCTTTTTCTCTCAAATGGATGTTTCAGAGGTAGATGTAAACAAATCAACAAAATTCTATCAACAAATTCTGTCATAATTAGAGGAACAAAATGAGCTGGACACTGCAGAGGTTCGGAAATAGCGCTTTGGAAATGTATGGTGATAAAGTATTCATATCAGACAAACTTTTTGGAACTTCACCCTACTTCTTTCAACCTTACACCCGGTCTCTTTGAATTATTGTTTTATAAGACACCATCAAATTACAACGAAGCAGATCTACAAGTTTACAAAACAATTCTAATCAATACTAATGCTCACAAACGTAACTATGATGAAAATAAGCAAAGTAAGGGAACTAAGGCTTACAAGTACACCAACATCATAAAGGGATTATTGACGTCCACACCTCTGCACCATAAAAAAGGAACGGGTGTGATGAGTTTACACCCTCAAACACCTAATTATATTCATCAGAATGATACTAAGGCTATGCATATTGTAAAAGCACTAACCAATGATAAAGAATCATCAACGACATACGAAGGAAATGGTTTAATGCAAGTAAATTCACAGAAACCCGAATTTATTTATTGGAATGATCCCAATAAGCTGGTAGATAGATTACGCCTTTTGTTCTTATCTGCTTCGGATGAAGATAGCTTCTATATCAACGAAATAATTTCCATTATCGAAGAATTACGAGAAGCCGACTATATTGAGTAACTTTTACATATATACTTTGTATATCAAGAGAAACTTTTATCAACAGATAATCATACATAACCATAACATTTTTATAAACATATAAATCGAAATTAGTTTTAATTACTGCTCGTAACATATTTTACAAATTGTCAAAAAGATTTTAATAAAAAATAAAGAAATAAAATAATTTTATAAATATGTATTTATTATACACTACACCCGAAGGGAGTAGGGTACATTCACTTTGTTCTTCCGTTTGTAACGCAGAGAAGGAGATGAGATAGATATAGAAAAGTATGTATATTCTTGCTCAGCGTCACCTCCTGAATCGATTTATCCCTGTCCATCCGTCTGTCTGTCTGTCTGTCTGTCTGTCTGTTGAAATCACGATTACGGGAGAACGAAAAGAGATATTGCGATGAAATTTGGCAAAAATATTCTTTGTTATATAGGGCTGTTTGGGATTGAAAATGGGCGATATCGGTAAACAGCCACGCCTACTTTACATACGGAATGTAAGCCTACGCCTACTTTACATACGGAATGGCACCTCGTTTCAAAAAATGTTAAAATCTGAATATTTCATAAACCGTGTGAGATATTAAGGTATAATTTTATCCCGGAACATATAGCGCCATTACTAAAATGTTTGAAAACGGCGTGCCACGCCCTCTGATAACAAAGTTGGCAATATCTAATGAACTGTATAAGATATTAATACGATAATTAATAACTTTATCACGAGGTATATACGCGTATTACCAATTTGTATACAAAAAATGGGCGTGGTCCGCCCATTTATACAAAAGTTGTCAATATCCCATAAACGGTTCAAAATATTAATACCTTCGTAATTATATCTAGAGACATTACAAAAATATTTTCCCGAAATGGGCGTGGTCCGCCTACTTATACAAAAGTTGTTAAGTGGCGAAATTATAATTTTTATAGTTACTCGGGTGTAGGGTATTTAGATTTCGGGCAGGCCGAAGACAACACTCTTACTTGTTTAATTTTTCCCTTGTCTTACACGCACCTTCAGTTTTCCAAAGTTTTTTTTTGCGGTCGTGCTTATAAGCCTAAGTGTGGCCGTCTGTGTTACCCCGTATGCCATTCTCATCCAGAGGAGTGTAGACATTTCCATATCTATGTTGAAGTCTTCGAAATTTTTCCTGAGTGCTTCAATAAACTCATCCTTAGTAGTTAGTTGGGGCAATGCGCGGACATTAGCGATATCGCCCGGCACTCCTGCAACACCAGCTTTAATCTTTCCAGCGATCACTTCTTTATTCGTTCCTAGCTGGAATAATAGTTCGCCTTTCTCAGCCGTCCTAATACCCCTTCACCATCTGCCCGACTTCTTTAAGTTTAGGGTCCAACTTGACGGAGGGGAGAATTTCTGCTTTGATTTACCCTCTGCTGCTCTTATTGTGAGGGCTGCAGGCTTCGTGTGTTTAATTTTAGGCATTTTCCTAGGCTGCGCTATGCTCCATATCGTATGCCTTTCTCCTCTTTGCTGAGTTTTTGCAACATTTTTGCCGGTATTGCCACTTCAGCATGCGGCTCGCAGATTTATTACCTCAACTTCAGGTTTTGCTGCTTAGTTTACAGAGCTCTTGCATTCTTGCTAACTATTGACGATGTCTGAGATGAAGAATGTGCCTTAACAACTTCCTTCCAGCCGATTTTGACGCTTTCTTCGCTTTCTCCGCCACTCAGCTCGTAAGCACTATTTGCTTATGCAGTTCCATAATATTAGTTACCAGATCCCTCAGGGCCTGGTTTATATGACGCTAATTTCTGTCGGGTGCTTTCATTTATAGTACGCATCCAGCCCTTGAACTGATATGATCTAATAGCTGATAGATGTGCACCTGATCTGATCTGATAGTTGATACATCTGATCTGAGCTGATATACCAGATCTGATAGCTGATATACCAGATCTAATCCGATCTGATTTGATTTGATAGTTGATATACCTAATCTTGATAACTAACTGTTACAGCTGATTGAATACACTGAAGATGAATATTAAACTACTAAAAGAACTTGTAAACACTAGACGAGAACTTAAACAAAAATTTAGGGCTTTAAATTTAAGAAAAGCCAATTTAGAGAATCAATTGAATGAGACTTTTAAGCCGGTTACAGTACCTTTGAAGGAATTAGTGGGAATATATAAAACAAACGATACAATTGAAACAAATGTTAACAAGGATGATCCAGAATATATGCATGATGCAATAACAAACAAACTTAGAACTAGTACTCCAGTTAAAGCAAAGAAAGAGATCGATTTTACGGACGAAACTCTTATCAAGAGCAATGATGACGATGATAATGATGTTGATGATGGTACCTTTTTCTCTCAAATGGATGTTTCAGAGGTAGATGTAAACAAATCAACAAAATTCTATCAACAAATTCTGTCATAATTAGAGGAACAAAATGAGCTGGACACTGCAGAGGTTCGGAAATAGCGCTTTGGAAATGTATGGTGATAAAGTATTCATCTCAGACAAACTTTTTGGAACCTCACCCCCTACTTCTTTCAACCTTACACCCGGTCTCTTTGAATTATTGTTTTATAAGACACCATCAAATTACAACGAAGCAGATCTACAAGTTTACAAAACAATTCTAATCAATACTAATGCTCACAAACGTAACTATGATGAAAATAAGCAAAGTAAGGGAACTAAGGCTTACAAGTACACCAACATCATAAAGGGATTATTGACGTCCACACCTCTGCACCATAAAAAAGGAACGGGTGTGATGAGTTTACACCCTCAAACACCTAATTATATTCATCAGATTGATACTAAGGCTATGCATATTGTAAAAGCACTAACCAATGATAAAGAATCATCAACGACATACAAAGGAAATGGTTTAATGCAAGTAAATTCACAGAAACCCGAATTTATTTATTGGAATGATCCCAATAAGCTGGTAGATAGATTACGCCTTTTGTTATTATCTGCTTCCGATGAAGATAGCTTCTATATCAACGAAATAATTTCCATTATCGAAGAATTACGAGAAGCCGACATAGTTGCGTAACTTTTACATATATATTTTTTATATTAAGAGAAACTTTTATCAACATAACCATAACATTTTTATAAACATATAAATCGAAATTAGTTTTAATTACTACTCGTAACATATTTTACAAATTGTCAAAAAGATTTTAATAAAAAATAAAGAAATAAAATAATTTTATAAATATGTATTTTATATTCACTTTGTTCTTCCGTTTGTAACGCAGAGGAGACGGGATAGATATAGAAAAGTGTATATATTCTTGCTCAGCGTCACCTCCTGAATCGATTTATCCCTGTCCGTCCGTCTGTCTGTCTGTCTGTCTGTCTGTCTGTCTGTTGAAATCACGATTACGGGAGAACGAAAAGAGATATTGCGATGAAATTCGGCAAAAATATTCTTTGTTATATAGGGCTGTTTGGGATTGAAAATGGGCGAGATCATTAAACAGCCACGCCAACTTTACATACGGAATGTAAAGGCACCTCGTTTCAAAAAATGTTAAAATCTGAATATTTCATAAACCGTGTGAGATATTAAGGTATAATTTTATTCCGGAACTAAGCGTCATTACTAAAGTGTTTGAAAAAAATGGGCGTGCCACGACCTCGGATAACAAAGTTGGCAATATCTAATGAACGGTATAAGATATTGATACGTAATTTTATCAGGATATATAGGGAAATATTGCCAATAAGCTTGCCAAAAATGGGCGTGCCACGCCCACTTATATAAAAGTTGTCAATATCTTGTAAACGGTATAAGATATTAATACGATAATTAATAATTTTCATTACGAGGTATATACGCGTATTACCAATTTGTATATAAAAAATTAGCGTGGTCCGCCCACTTATAGAAAAGTTGTCAATATCCCATAAACGGTTCAAAATATTAATACCTTCGTAATTATATCTAGCAGTACCTAGAGACACTACAAAAACATTTTCCCGAAATGGGCGTAGTCCGCCTACTTATACAAAAGTTGTTAAGTGGCGAAATTATAATTTTTTTAGTTACTCGGGTGTAGGGTATTTAGATTTCGGCCAGGCCGAAGACACTCTTACTTGTTATTTATATAATCTGGTATAAAATGTTATCAATTTATTTATTCTACAAACAATTAAATTGATATTGCAGTAAACACAAGTGTCTTGTCCGTCTACAGTTTCACTTGAGGACCAGCAACATGTAGTATAATGGCATCAATGTCGTGACTCAATCGCAAAGGCATTCTTATACTGGCTAAGTTTTAGAATTGAACTGTTCTTGAAATCTCAAAAATTCCCGTGCTCCTTACACTAAAATATAAAAAGATAAGCTAATAAAGCTGCCGTGTTCATACCCCGTATATAAAGGGAAATCCTTTTCTTTTTAATTCCCTTTCCAATATATAAATCAGGTTTTTTCTTTCTTCTTATTTCAAGATCAATGATTTCCATTTCATCTTCCTCATGACTCGGAGCATGAGCTGGTTTAGAGATTAATAGTTTAAATTACCAAAAGGTTTTAAATAATAACACTATACTTTGTTTCCTTTTAATTTTTCATTTCTTTATTAGTCACTTTTTCAATATAATATTTTAGAACTGAACTTCACTAAATCAAAATATTTGGAACTGCCCCCTTGAACTGAACTTCCTGGGTTTTTATAGTCTTTTTCATCGATACCTCAAATAATTCTTTTTCTTTTCTACCATATTTGTCGCAAGAGAGGAAAAGTGTAGAAAGTTTTAAATCCAATCTCTAAGTTTCTGATTGGCAAAGGCAAAGTAATTAATTTTGGTCTAAAATTGTCATTGGCTGCATGATCGATTTGCGAGAGGGAACGCTCGCTTTAATTGCTTTTGCGTTTCTCTTATTTGACTGCATTTCTGAGAGAGAACGCTTATTTTGTTTATCTTTGAATTTCTCTAGCTTGGTCGTTGCTGCGCAGAGTAATGAACCCTTACTTGGTCAAATAAGCGGGTTCTGAGAATTCGATTTTTGTGACCCATAAAATGTAAAGTTGCATAATGGTAGATTTAATTGCTGCTTATTGAATCTTAAGTGTTTGGAAATTTTAAATGGAAATCATTGGAACTGAAAGTGAAGTGTTGCAACATAAAGTTAAAATGTTGCAATCTGGAGGCAATGACTTGAAGTTTACAGAATTTAAGTGGATTGAAATTTTATAGTTAAAGACAAGAAAACAAGGGTGGTATTTTAGATTTATAATGTATTCAAGTTTACGATGTAACACTTAGATTTACAATGTAGCGTAAATCTAAGTTGTAAATACATGTTGGGACTGTGATACAGGGTGTACTGTAACTCCCCCACCGTTAGATTGAGGCACCGACGAAATGTACATTTTTTTGTTTCTATAATTTATAAAAAGAATAACTACAATACAAATAATTGATATGAATATTATTACATTTGTGCTTATATATATCATATTGGTATTTTTTTTTCTCGTAAATAATGTCATCTATCGTAGTTTTGTGTTTGATCTGATTTTCATATAATTTTTCTAATTTTAAATTAGGAAGTGTATAATTCTCTTTTATTTTTGTGATGAAATTGGGTAATATAAATTCTTCATGTATTTTAATGTTTGAATTTTCGTATATTGTGTTATCGATTTGACTAAAAATGTACCTTCTATTTCAGGTATTAAATTATTACAGTCAGATTTTAAAGATTTATTATAAAAATTTTTAAATATAATTAGTCCTGGTAATATTTCTTTAATTTCTTCTTGTTCACATAGTATCATTTTACAACTTGCTTCTTTAAATTGTATTATGTTTTGTATACAATCATTTTTAATCTTTTTTAGGTTTCGTTTAAGTCTGTTTTTTACAGAAATGTCGAATAAGTTATTGTTTTGATCAACTAATATTTCATTATTTTCTAGATATATTGATTTATTTTCTGAATTTGGGATTGGTTCAAAGGATATTTTTGAAAGGGTGGCGTTCGAAAACTTATATTTTTTTTTAATTATATTATAATTTTTTCTTGAAAACTAACAGTTATTTTTGTGTCCGTATAAGTGTCGAAGTCTTTTATTATGTCAAGTTCTGTGGAAGATAGTATGTCTGAAGGTATAATACCTAATTTGCTGGTAAATATAACCTGAGCTATGTCATCTATGTGATTCCGTAGTAGTGTAATATCATTGTCAATTTGATATATGTTTTGTAAAAATGTGATTTCGTCCTCTAAGCCTACTATTTTATTGCCTATATATCCTGTAAATTTGTTGATAAAATTTTCGATGTTCGACTGTTGTGTGTTTATGTGTTCAGTGATGTCGTTAATTTGGGTGGATAGTGTGTTACTGAGGAATGTGAGTTCATTGATTTTATTGGTTGTTAACTGTCCTTGTTCTTTGAGTGATTCTAAAGCTTTATTAATTTCGTATTCGTCGTCATTGTCCATTGTTCCTGTTATTAATTTTAGTCCTTTACCTAGGGCATTTATTAGTCCTCTTTTTTGTTTGTAGTGTGGAGTCATATTTTCTAGTTTAGTTTTTAAAAGTATGAAGTTATTATGTATTGTCTCTAGTAAGGGTTTATTGTTTAAGTTTACTGTTGATATTGATTGTATATTGTTATTTATTATATTAATTGTTTCATCATATTTGGTCATGTTAATAAAATGTAATATTTTTATATAATTGTCTACAACTTTAACTTCTTCTAATTTAATTGGTATATATCCATTATTGTTTGTTAAGACACGATAGTCCATTATTTGTGATTTTATTATTGTCAGTATAGTAAGAAACACAATCATGTTTATTATCTTCATCCTGAAATGGGAATGTTAATTTAAATTATTTTATTATCTTTTATAGATTCTTTTTGATTATTTGTTTGTTGTGTTTAATTGTGCGGTTTTCATTATCTTGATATTTCTTTTGTTTTTTAATGTGTGATTTGTGATATTTATGTCCTTTTTCTGTGATAATATGTTCGGAATCTAGTTTTCGTGCAGTTACTTTCCTAAATTTGGCATGATTTTTACCTCCTCGTATTTCTTTGATAAATTGTGTACCTGTGTGTAGGTCTGCTTCAATTCGGTTTTGGTTTAATTTATTTATTACGTGTTCTTTATATCTATGTATTTTGTCTCTGATTGATGGGAATTCATTTTGATTAATTATTCCATTATAAAAGTCTATTGGTTTCCTACCTGTAGTGGAATGAATAGTGTTGTTATAGAATTTAATAATTTTGTAAATTTTTTCCTCTACTGTATCAATATTAACGTTACTGTCATGTCTAAGTAGTCTTAGATGTTCGTTAATTGTATTATGAAGTCGTTCTATGTCAGAGTTAGATGTGTGGTTATTACTGGATGTGAAATGTATTTCTATATTTTCCTGTTTTAAGAATTCCTGCATTGGTAATGCTTTAAAACCCAATTCATTATCTACAATCAGTTTTTTGATACTTCCAACGGTACTTAAATATTGAACAATGGCTTTTTTAAATTCGGTCCAGGTGCGGCCTATGATTTTAATTACCTGTGCATATTTTGAAAATTTGTCAATTATTGTGAGAAACAATGTTTTATTGAGGCTATAATATACATCTACATGTATTACCTCTCTTGGGCCATTCGGTGTTTCTGTTAATTTAAACTGTTGTTTGATAGGTTTCCTGTCATATTTTTCTAGATTGCAAATTTCGCAGTTGTTAATAAAAGCAGTTATTCTTTCTTTTAATTTCGGGTGGTAAATTTGGTCTTTTAATTCAAGGAAATTTTCATTTATACCTCGATGATTATTTTTTAAGTGTTCTTTCTCTATTATTTTGGCTAATTCATTTTCGTCAGTAATATCTGTGAGTAGTTTTGTACATCTTATTATTTTAAATTTATTTTTATTAGTAAATCTTTTATTTACTGTAGTTTTGAAAATATTAAAATAATCTTCATCTTCTATGTTTATTGCATTGGTTTTATCCATTTGGAAATGGTTTTTTATTATTGTGATAATTGTAGATTCATCCAGGGTTTTTGCATAAATTATTTTTCTAGAATTTCCGAATATATTTAAGTTTTTAATTTTTAGTGAGCCTGAATTAGCTTTCTTTATTATAATTTGTCTTTTATATATGTTTATTGGACAGGTTGTTTCTAATATTATTTCTTTTTTATTATTATTTTCTGTATTTAAAGTTTGTTGTATGTGATTGGTTTCTTCTTTGATTGATTCATTCAATTCATGGTTTTCTTTGTTTTTATCAATAATTCGTGAAAGTGCATCCACGTTTGAGTTTTTGATACCCTTTTTATATTTTATTTCATAATCATATTCAGCAAGTTTCAATCGCCAACGAACTAATTTTGAATTTGGTTCTTTAATGGAAAAAAGCCAAATTAGTGGCCTATGGTCAGTTTCTATAAAAAATTTCTTACCAAAAAGGTAAGGTCTGAAGTAACGAGTTGCCCAAACGATGGCAAGAAATTCTTTTTCTATTGTACTATAATTGAGCTCATGTTCATTTAAGGTTCTACTAGCATAGGAAATTGGATGCCCCTCCTGGGATAGAATCGCACCTAATGCATAGTTACTTGCATCAGTACTAAGAATGAAAGGTTTATTTAGATCAGGGTAATGCAAAATTGGTTCATTGATTAAATGTTTTTTCAGTGTTTCGAAGCTTTCCAAATATTGTGGGTCATTTACATTAATTTTTGCTCCTTTCTTTAGGTATTTTGTCATTGGTTTCGCTATAAGCGAGTAGTCTTTTATAAATTTCCTGTAATATCCAGTCAGTCCAAGGAATTGCTTAATTGCTTTTGGTGTTTCCGGAAGTGGAAATTCTTTCACGCACTGGATTTTTTCAGGATTTGGTTTAATGCCATCCCTAGTCACTATGTGGCCAAGGAAATTGGTCTCTCGTTTCATGAATTCACACTTATCTAGTTGTACCTTCAAATTCACACTCTCAAGTCTTTTGAATATTTTAGTGATTGAATCGATATGCTCTTGCAACGATGTTGAGAAAATGATAATATCATCGAGGTACACGAGACAAATTTTATTAATGAATTCTGCCAAAACGTTGTTCATTAAACGTTGAAATGTGGCAGGGGCTGTTTTCAGTCCAAAAGGCATACGAAGGAATTCGTAGTGTCCTCCTTCTACACTGAATGCGGTTTTTTCAATATCTTCTTCAGCAATCTCGATTTGGTGGAATCCTTTCGCCAAGTCGAGTGTGGAGAAATATTGGCATCTTCCAAGTTTCTCTAATATTTCATCAATATTAGGAATTGGATATTTGTCATCTATAGTAACTTCATTGAGTTTCCTATAGTCAATGACGATGCGCCATTTGGGTTTACCGCTAGCATCCATTTTTTTTGGAACAATCCATACTGGAGCTGAGTATGGAGAGTGACTATGCCTAATGATTCCTTTCTCTAACATTTCTTTTATTTGTTCCTCTACTTCACTCTTGTGAATATAGGGATATCTATAGGACTTTACGTGAATGGGTGCATGTTCGATCGTTCGAATTCTATGTTTTATTGCGTTTGTAAAAGTCAAGTCAGATTTTCCTTCATCATCATAGAATAAATTTTTAAATCTTTTTACAATATTTTGTAATTGATACCTTTCCTCTTGGTTAAGGTGATCAGTACGCAATTGTTCGAGGAGCGGTTTTTTATGTGATCTCTCTTGAGATACATAAAAATTTTCGCTAGTGACTGGGGTAATTTGTTTTAATTTAAATTGAACTTGTCGTGGTACATTTTGTAAAACTGTAACGTTTATTTTTGTATTAAAATTTTCAGCGTTATAAATTCCCTCTTCTATTTTTATTATATTATCTGATGATATTTTCTCAGGGGAATAAAAAAGTCCTTTTTCATAGTCTATAGGAATCTCGATTTTATATAAACCTTTTTGTGAGAAAAAGAAAAACCGTTTATCTATGAAATTAAAATTAATAGGCAAACTCTTGTTTCCTGAATATAATTTATTTTTTCCGTAGTCAATAACTGCTTCTATTTCTCGCAAAATATTATTTCCAATTAAACCATCGTATTGGTCATGGAATTTACAGATATACATATTCACCTTTTTGTTTGTATCTCCTAATTCTTCAAACAGTGGTATGACTACCTTTTCTTTAATTTCTACCTCTGCTTGCAAAGTTTTAAGAGTGATTTTTTCGGTAGGAACTTTCCATTTGGGGTTGCATATGTTGGGATTTATAATCGAATGTGTTGCCCCAGTGTCTATTATAAATTTCAAAGGTCTCGTTTTAGATTTAATTACTATATAGGGTAAGTTTCGGTTGAGGCTGTTAAGCGAAAATTTTCATGTTCAGTAATAGAAGAAGTGTTTATGTCCATAGGTTCTGGGGGTGGTTGATTAGTTCTATCAATGCTGCCATTATAATTTCTAGCTGGTGGTGATGGATTATGATTATTTCGTTCTCTTTGATAATTACTATTTCTATTTATTGGTTGATAATTATTGTTTTCGTGATTATTGTAATTTTGATTATTATGGTTATTACTTCTGTTTGTTGATTGATATCGGTTATAATTATTTTGACTTTGGTTAATATAATTTCTATTTATTAATTGATTTCGATTATTATTATGATTATTTTGATTTTCGCTATTATAAGTTCTATTTGTTTGAGGTTGCTGTCCTTTATTAGTGTAATGATTTTTTGTATTATTATATCTGGAGGGGTTACTGGATGGATTTATATATGCTTGTCCGGCTGCGTATAAAATATCCATTGCAGATTCTAAATTACTGGGATTTCTACAATATAAAATTGTACGCATGGGCTCAGGTATTTTTTGCTTAAAAACATTTAGTGCAGTTTTCTTATTGTTTACAGCGCACTCATTAGCTGCAGCTGTATTCCCCAGTAGCACTGTATATTTATTATTGAGTCTTCGTAGTTTGTCTGTTATTTCATTATAAAAGTCTATTGCATTTGTTTTAAAAACGACACCACGCATTTCGTCAAAAAGTTCTTCACAACTAAGTCGATCACCGAAATTCTTATAAAGTACTTCTTTTATTTCATCCCAAATGGAAGCCTGTCTATTTATTTCTATAACCTCCCTAGCTTTTCCTTTTAGTTTACTTTTAATTATGTCGGAAAAAAGTAATTGTGAACTGTCGTCGAAAGTGTTCAAAAATGGATTTACTCTGTCTACTAACTCAATGAAAGTTTGTATGTCCTTATTATTGCCGTTAAAGTCTGGCAGGGTACTGAGGTATTTAATAGGATCTAAAGTTACTGTTTGTTTGGTTGGTTTTGGATCAGTCATTTTGTTAAAAGGGGAAAAAAAAAATTTCACCAAAAAATGTCAAAATTTTAGAATTTTTCACGATTATATAAATATTTCACAGGTTATATTTAAATTCTATTAAATATATATAACAGTGTTTTTAGCTTACGTGACCTTTGATTTCAACTTATTTTTACTTGGCTGTCCTTCCTGTCCTTGGGGAATTTCCCTCTTGTTTCCTTTTTTTTTCCTCGTGCTGATTCTTCCTTTTAGCCGAATATAGATGGTTGATTCCTCCGCTTAGAAGATTGTAAATTATAGGAAACTGTTGATCCTTCTTCTTAGAAGATTATAGGAAATTGTAGACTGTTGGTTCTTCCTCTTAGAAGATTGTAAATTATAGAAAACTGTTGATCCTTCTTCTTAGAAGATTATAGGAAATTGTAGACTGTTGGTTCTTCCTCTTAGAAGATTATAGATTGTTGATTAAGCGTTAAAACGCAAATACCAAGATCTTCCTTCGATATTTCAACAATCCTGCCGACTGCGCCAGTTTAAATTACCAAAAGGTTTTAAATAATAACACTATATTTGTTTCCTTTTAATTTTTCATTTCTTTATTAGTCACTTTTTCAATATAATATTTTAGAACTGAACTTCACTAAATCAAAATATTTGGAACTGCCCCCTTGAACTGAACTTCCTGGGTTTTTATAGTCTTTTTCATCGATACCTCAAATAATTCTTTTTCTTTTCTACCATATTTGTCGCAAGAGAGGAAAAGTGTAGAAAGTTTTAAATCCAATCTCTGAGTTTCTGATTGGCAAAGGCAAAGTAATTAATTTTGGTCTAAAATTGTCATTGGCTGCATGATCGATTTGCGAGAGGGAACGCTCGCTTTAATTGCTTTTGCGTTTCTCTTATTTGACTGCATTTCTGAGAGAGAACGCTTATTTTGTTTATCTTTGAATTTCTCTAGCTTGGTCGTTGCTGCGCAGAGTAATGAACCCTTACTTGGTCAAATAAGCGGGTTCTGAGAATTCGATTTTTGTGACCCATAAAATGTAAAGTTGCATAATGGTAGATTTAATTGCTGCTTATTGAATCTTAAGTGTTTGGAAATTTTAAATGGAAATCATTGGAACTGAAAGTGAAGTGTTGCAACATAAAGTTAAAATGTTGCAATCTGGAGGCAATGACTTGAAGTTTACAGAATTTAAGTGGATTGAAATTTTATAGTTAAAGACAAGAAAACAAGGGTGGTATTTTAGATTTATAATGTATTCAAGTTTACGATGTAACACTTAGATTTACAATGTAGCGTAAATCTAAGTTGTAAATACATGTTGGGACTGTGATACAGGGTGTACTGTAACTATTAATCTCCTTTCTTTTATCCCCCTAATAAAAGAGAGAAGAGAATCTTTCTCATCTGAGTCATCACTAAAATATTTTTTAATAAAAACTGGAGTGGCTCCCCTTGACTTTTGGTTTCCAAATTTAATAGAAGGTTTAAGATGAGTAAGAAGAAGAATTCTGATAACATGACAAAAATTTGCTCCTTTATGCTTAATCTCTTATTCTAATATAAGCTTATTTCTCACTTGTGGAGCTATTTCATCGGCAGTCACAGGAGCAGTTGTAGGAATAAATCAAACTTCAATCCGAAAACTGATAGCATTCTCTTCAGTTAATCATCTAAGATGAATCCTAGTAGCTATAACCTACTCAAACAAAATGTGATTTTTGTATTTTAGATTTTATTGCTTTATAATTTGCTCTTTAATTGTTGTATTAAACAAGTTTAACCTGTTTTACATTAATCAGTTAAACTCTTTTCAACCATTCTCACCAATCTTGAAAGTCTCTATTGCTCTCAGACTCCTCTCTTTAGGAGGACTTCCTCAATTTTTCCCCAAATGAGTGGTAGTTGAAACAATAGCCTCATTGAGACTTACATTTTCTATGTTTATTCTCATTTTAATGACACTCTAGTTACACTGTTTTTCTACATTCCAATCTTTTTTAGAACCTTAATAGTTGGATCAATAGAATTAAAATGAACAACCAGATTAAGTTTTATCTCTTTCTCTCTAATTTTTTTATTTCTTTCTTCTGTTGGCATAGGGTTTGTAAGAAGCTTTTTTTTCATCTTTTAAGGTTTTGAGTTAATCAAGCTCATAGCCTTCAAAGCTGAAATTATAAGTCTAATCTTTTAAGCCTTAGTAATTGATACTCTTTTAGAATTGCAGTCTAATGTCATTATTGACTATAAAGCTGATTAAAAAGAAAATTTCTTGTTCGTAAATTTACAGTTTACTGCTGTAAACAATAGCCTCATTGAGACTTACATTTTCTATGTTTATTCTCATTTTAATGACACTCTAGTTACACTGTTTTTCTACATTCCAATCTTTTTTAGAACCTTAATAGTTGGATCAATAGAATTAAAATGAACAACCAGATTAAGTTTTATCTCTTTCTCTCTAATTTTTTTATTTCTTTCTTCTGTTGGCATAGGGTTTGTAAGAAGCTTTTTTTTCATCTTTTAAGGTTTTGAGTTAATCAAGCTCATAGCCTTCAAAGCTGAAATTATAAGTCTAATCTTTTAAGCCTTAGTAATTGATACTCTTTTAGAATTGCAGTCTAATGTCATTATTGACTATAAAGCTGATTAAAAAGAAAATTTCTTGTTCGTAAATTTACAGTTTACTGCTGTAAACAATAGCCTCATTGAGACTTACATTTTCTATGTTTATTCTCATTTTAATGACACTCTAGTTACACTGTTTTTCTACATTCCAATCTTTTTTAGAACCTTAATAGTTGGATCAATAGAATTAAAATGAACAACCAGATTAAGTTTTATCTCTTTCTCTCTAATTTTTTTATTTCTTTCTTCTGTTGGCATAGGGTTTGTAAGAAGCTTTTTTTTCATCTTTTAAGGTTTTGAGTTAATCAAGCTCATAGCCTTCAAAGCTGAAATTATAAGTCTAATCTTTTAAGCCTTAGTAATTGATACTCTTTTAGAATTGCAGTCTAATGTCATTATTGACTATAAAGCTGATTAAAAAGAAAATTTCTTGTTCGTAAATTTACAGTTTACTGCTTACACTCAGCCATTTAATCAGATCACGACAATGGCTATTTTCTACGAATCACAAGGATATTGGAACATTATATTTTGTTTTTGGAGCGTGATCTGGGATAGTGGGAACTTCTTTAAGAATACTAATTCGAGCAGAATTAGGTCATCCTCGATCCTTAATTGGGGATGATCAAATTTATAATGTGATTGTAACAGCTCATGCCTTTGTAATAATTTTCTTTATGGTTATACCAATTATAATTGGATGATTTGGAAACTGACTAGTACCCCTAATACTAGGAGCACCTTATCTTATATTATTCCTATCTTATATTATTTATCCTATCTTATATTATTAACCTATCTTATATTATTTAACCTATCTTATATCTTTAACCTATCTTATATTATTTATTCCCTCGAATAAATAATATAAGATTCTGACTTCTTCCCCCTTCTCTCACTCTTCTGTTAGTGAGTAGAATAGTTGAAAACGGAGCGGGGACTGGTTGAACGGTCTACCCACCTTTATCATCTGCTATTGCTCATAGAGGAGCATCAGTAGATCTTGCAATTTTTAGTCTCCACTTAGCTGGAGTATCTTCAATCCTATGAGCTGTAAGCTTTATTACCACAGTAATCAACATGCGAACAGAGGGTATGTCTTTTGATCGAATACCTTTGTTTGTTTGATCAGTTTTAATTACCGCTCTTCTTCTTTTACTATCTCTTCCTGTTTTAGCAGGTGCAATCACAATAATTTTAACAGATCGAAATCTAAATACATCATTTTTTGATCCTGCTGGAGGAGGTGACACTATTCTTTATCAACATTTATTTTGATTCTTTGGACATCCTGAAGTTTATATTTTAATTTTACCTGGATTTGGGATAATCTCCCATATTATCAGACAAGAATCTGGGAAAAAGGAAACCTTTGGATCCTTAGGAATAATTTATGCTATGTTATCAATTGGATTATTTGGTTTTATTGTCTAAGCCATATTTACAGTAGGAATGGATGTTGAAACTCGAGCTTATTTTACCTCAGCAACTATAATCATTGCCGTTCCTACAACAATCAAAATTTTTAGATGGTTAGCTACACTTCATGGTTATCAACTTTCTTATTCTCCTTCAATTTTATGAGCATTGGGATTTGTTTTTCTATTTACAGTGAGAGGTTTGACCGGAGTAGTATTAGCTAACTCTTCAGTAGATATTATTCTTCACGATACTTATTATGTAGTTGCTCACTTTCATTATGTTCTATCTATAGGAGCAGTATTTGCTATTATAGCAGGATTCATTCATTGGTACCCTTTATTTACTGGATTAAATCTAAATCCTTCCCTTCTAAAAACCCAATTTATAGTAATATTTTTTGGAGTAAATATAACATTTTTCCCTCAACACGTTCTAGGATTAGCTGGAATACCTCGACGATATTCTGACTATCCAGATAGATACACTTCCTGAAATGTAGTATCATCAGTCGGATCAATAATCTCTCTTTTAGGAATTATCTTTTTTATTTATATCATCTGAGAAAGAATAATTTTAAATAGACAAGTTTTATTCCCCATTCAACTTAGCTCATCAGTAGAGTGGCTTCAAAACATTCCTCCAGCAGAACACAGATATTCAGAACTGCCCTTATTATCTTCATTCTAATATGGCAGATTAGTGCTTTAATGGATTTAAGCTTCATATATAAAGATTTCTTTTATTAGAAAATGACTACATGATCATCATTAAGATTACAAGATAGATCTTCACCTTTAATAGAACAGTTGACTTTTTTTCATGATCATACTCTTATAATCTTAATTATAATTACAGTAATAGTTGGATACTTGTTGCTTACTTTATTCACTAATTTATTCACAAACTGATTTCTTCTTCATGGTCAAATAATTGAAATAATCTGAACTATTCTTCCTGCAGTAGTTCTATTATTTATTGCTCTCCCTTCACTTCGCTTATTATATCTTCTTGATAAAATTAGTAACCCTTTATTAACTCTTAAAGCTATTGGACATCAATGATATTGAAGATATGAGTACTCAGATTTTTCTAATCTAGAGTTTGACTCATATATAATCCCCTCAAACGAAGTTATAGAGAATTCATTTCGATTATTAGACGTAGATAATCGAATTATTATTCCATTAAATATTCAAGTTCGAATTTTAATAAGTGCAGCTGATGTAATTCACTAATGAACTATTCCTTCTTTAGGAGTTAAAGTAGATGCAACTCCTGGACGATTGAATCAAAGAAATTTTCTTGTTTCCCGACATGGACTATATTATGGTCAATGTTCTGAAATTTGTGGAGCAAATCACAGCTTTATACCAATTGTTTTAGAGAGAGTTTCATCAAAATCTTTCCTTAACTGAGTCATATCTTCTTCTCTCAAATCATTAAGTGACTGAATGCATGTACTGGTCTCTTAAACCATTTTATAGTAGATTAGGTCCTACTCTTAATGAGAAAAATTAGTTAATTTATAACATTAGCTTGTCAAGTTGAAATTATTTTGTAATTATTATTATTATTTATTACTTATTATTATTATTTACTTATTTTAAGTAATAACTATATTAATTATTATTATTATTTACTTATTTTTACAAGTCACTTATCTATCACACTATCATTAGCACTACCTTTATGATTATGTTTTATATTATTTGGATGAATCAATCATACTCAACATATATTTGCTCATTTAGTTCCTCAAGGAACTCCAAGAATTCTTATACCATTTATAGTAGTATTGAATCTATTAGAAATATTATTTGCCCAGGAACTCTTGCTGTTCGACTCACTGCAAATATAATTGCAGGTCATTTACTTTTATGTTTACTCGGAAGAACAGGATCATCACTAAACATTCTTGTATCATTGTTAATTTTAGTTCAACTTCTACTTTTACTTTTAGAATTTGCGGTTTCAGTAATTCAATCTTATGTATTTGCAGTTTTAAGAACTTTGTACTCTAGAGAAGAAAACTAATGTCTTCCCACTCAAACCATCCATTCCACTTAGTAGATTACAGTCCATGGCCTATCACAGGAGCTGTAGGAGCGATAATTTCTGTGTCTGGAATAGTTAAATGATTTCATTTTTACGATCCTTCTCTTCTTATTTTAGGAAATATTACTATCATTTTTACAGTGTACCAATGGTGACGAGATGTGACTCGTGAAGGAACTTTTCAAGGGTATCACACATATTTTGTCTCCTTAGGTCTTCGGTAAGGAATAATTCTTTTCATTTTGTCCGAAATTTTATTTTTTGTTTCATTTTTTTGAGCATTTTTCCATAAAAGACTCTCTCCAGCAATTGAATTAGGGGCAAATTGACCTCCTATAGGAATTACACCTTTTAACCCTTTTCAAATCCCCCTATTAAATACAGCAATCTTAATTTCTTCTGGAATTACAGTCACTTGAGCTCATCATGCAATCATAGAAAATAACCATTCTCAAGGAATTCAAGAAATATTTTTTACTGTAGTTTTAGGAATTTATTTTTCAATTCTTCAAGCTTATGAGTACATTGAATCCCCTTTTACTATTGCAGACTCTGTTTATGGATCTTCTTTTTTTATAGCAACAGGATTCCATGGCTTTCATGTTCTTATTGGAACAACATTTCTTATTGTTTGTTTATTTCGTCTCTCTAAGAACCACTTTTCAAAAATTTACCATTTTGGGTTTGAAGCGGCTGCATGATACTGACATTTTGTAGATGTTGTCTGATTATTCTTATTTATCTCTATCTACTGATGAGGAGGTTAACTTACTTGTATAGTATATTAGTATATTTGACTTCCAATCATAAGGTCTATTTTTAGTGCAAGTATTGTTTCCTGTATTTTTAGCTTCTATTTTTATAATATTCTTATCTTTAATTATCTTATCTATCTGCTCAACAATTAGAAAAAAAAAGATCTATAGATCGAGAAAAAGATCACCTTTTGAGTGTGGATTTGACCCAAAGTCTTCTTCTCGTACTCCTTTTTCTCTTCGATTTTTTCTAATTGCTATTATTTTTCTTGTTTTTGATGTAGAAATTGCTCTAATCTTACCAGTTGTACCCACACTTTATATCTCCTCAGTTACTTCATGGATTAGAACAACAATATTTTTTGTTTTAATCCTTCTTGTTGGATTATGTCATGAATGAAACCAAGGGATACTTGAATGGAGAGAATAGGGCTGTAGTTAAGTATAACATTTGATCTGCATTCCAAAAGTATTGAAATCCAATCTACCTTAAATATGAAGTGATAAATCACAGTTAGTTTCGACCTAACCTTAGGAAATTTCCCTTATTTTTAATTGAAGCCGTCCTCGGTGGCGCAGTGTGTGATAACCTCGCTGCGAGCTCCGGGGATGCGGGTTCGAATCCCGCCTTGGGCATGGATGTTAATTGTGTTGTTTTCAGCGTACTTAAGGCCTAGCCTAGCGCTATTAGTTCCACAAAAAAAAAAAAAAAAAAACTAAAAAAATAGTTCTACAATTTAAAAAAAAACAAAAAAAAACTTTTCACTCCCCTCCCTCTATCAACCCTCTTAACAGGAGCTCGTGCTATCAGCACAAAAAGCTTTGAAGCTTAGCAGTTCTTGATCTCTGATATAGACCCAAAAAAATAAAAGCCAAACAAAGGCATATCACTGTTAATGGTATTATTGGAATTCTCCCAATTAAGGCAACATGGAGTTCAATATAAAGCTGCTAACTTTAGCTCTTTTATATAGCTCTTTTATATAGTTTAAGAAAAACATTACTTTTTCATAGTAAAAATAAATAATATTTTAATACTATTTAGAGTTATTTAAATTATTTGTTTAGAGAATTAAAATTCTCCTATACATCTTCAGTGTACAACTCTAATATAAGCTATCTAAACAAATAAGCAGAATATATAAATATATTAAAATTACTCACGAAGTAAAAACTGTCATAAAAATCTTTAGGTTGTTTCTTTGTAAAATTCTTCTTTTCTTAGAAAAATTAGATAAACTTAAATGAATTGCCTGACCACCAACCTCTTCAGATCAACCCTGATCTACACATTTTGCTATTATTCTTCCAACAGAAAGAGGGTATTTTACTACCCCATATGTAGAAATAATTGGTATAAATCATATTCCTCTTGATAGTCAGTTTATAAAAATTATTAAAAGAGAAAATCTTTGAGATTTTTTCTTTTTCAAGATATAAAATAACCCAATACTCCTCCAATTAAGCATACAAAAATAGTTAAAAGCTTTAGTTCTAAGGGAAGAACAACAGTTTGAGGAGTATCTAAAATTATCCATCCTATTGCTCTTCCTCCCACCATTCTTATTACTGTTAAAGGTACTATTCCCTTTAGTATAATTTTATGTTCATCTCCCAATATATTTATAAAAAGAAAATTTACTCTTCCTCTTATAGAATAGTAAATTAATCGAAAAGAATAAATTACTGTTAAACCTGTAAAAAGGAAAGCTATTATTCATACTAGAAAATTTACATCCATCAAAAGAATAAACTCTAAAATTAAATCCTTTGAGTAAAAACCAGCTAAAAAAGGTATTCCACATAACGCTAAATTAGAAATATTAAAACATGAACAAGTGAAGGGTATATGATTAGATATTCCTCCTATTATACGAATATCTTGATTATTATTTATATTATGAATTATTGCCCCTGCACACATAAATAACAACGCATTAAATAAAGCATGAGTCAATAAATGAAAAAAAAAAACATATTTTCACAGTCCTAATCTTAAAGTTATTATTATCAATCCTAATTGACTTAAAGTAGACAAAGCAATAATTTTCTTTAAGTCTATTTCATAGCAATAATTTTCTTTAAGTCTATTTCATAACATGCACCTAATCCAGCTATAAACATGGTCAGACATGATAAAACTAAAAGAAGATCTCCCATAAAGGAAGAAGATAAAGCTGGTCTAAATCGAATTAATAAATACACACCAGCAGTAACTAATGTAGATGAGTGAACAAGTGCGGAAACAGGGGTAGGGGCAGCTATAGCAGCTGGTAGTCAAGAAGAAAAAGGGATTTGAGCACGTTTTGTTATTGCTGCTAATACTACAAACCCTGATACCACTCTTATTTCTAGTGTATTAATGTATTCTTCTAAGTAAAAGATAAAACGTCAACTTCCATAATTTATTATTCAACCAATTGCTATCAAAATAGCTACATCCCCAATGCGATTTGATAGAACAGTCAATATCCCTGCATTATATGATTTAGAATTTTGAAAATAGATCACAAGACAATAAGAGACTAATCCTAACCCATCTCATCCTAATAAAATTCTCAACAAATTTGGTCTCAAAATTATTAACATCATTGACAGTACAAATAAAACTACTAATATAATCGATTGATTCTTCTATCTTCTCTTATATATTGTTTTCTATAAAAAACTACACTTGCTGAAATTAACAAAACAAAAGACATAAAAATCAATCTTATTCAATCTAAAATTAGTGTTATTATTACTCCCTGAGAATTTAGAGAAACAATTTCTCACTCCAAGAAAAATCCTCTCCCTTCTCAAATCATTATACACCCAATAAAAAATAAAATCATACTAAGAATAATAAAGAAAACTGATACAATCAAACAAATTGAGATAATCTCCACGATTTAGAATAAAAATTATATTTTTGACACCACACATCAATGTTTTTTATAAACAATCTAAATAATTTAAATAAAAAATGAGATCTCTCTTTAATACTAATATGATAATTGGTACCTAATGAAAAAATAAGAGAGTAAATTCACGAATACTTCCTCTTCTTATAAAAAACAGAGTTGAGTATATTTTTCCATGTTGACTAAATGAATACAAGTAAATTGAATATGCAGCTCTGAAAAAACAAATTAAAGAAAGAGCCCAAATTGAGTTTATAGACCAAGCAATTATTCTTCTCAAATCTAACGAATCTAAACTTTAACGACATTTCTTGAAATATTTCTATCAGACGAATTAATCCGTATCCCCCTAATTTCAATATTACTCCAGCTAAAACTATTGAACCTGAAATAGGAGCTTCCACATGAGCTTTAGGAAGTCAAAGATGAACTAAAAATATAGGTATTTTCACTAAAAATGCAACAATTATTGAAAAATATAAAAACTCCAACTTAACATTATTCTTTCCTAATATATAAAAGTCTATTGACCCTAATTTATCTCCTAAAAATAAGATCCCAATTAACATAGGCAATGAGGCAAGTAAAGTATAAAGTAATAAATAAAGTACGGCCTGTAAACGCTCAGGCTGATATTCTCATCCTAAAATCAATAGTAATGTGGGAATTAAGCTTCTTTCAAAAAAAATATAAAAAACTATTAAATTTCTCGCATAAAAAGAAAGAATTAGAAACAAGAGAAGGAATAAAACATTTGTAAGAAAATAGCTCCTATGTACCCCTAACATAAAGATCTTTTCTCTAGCAATTAGTATTAAACAGGAAATTCATACTCTTAATAAAACTAATCTATACGAAAGTAAATCAGTCTCAAACTCATATGAAAAATTTCCTATCCCTGAAGAAGATGAATTAAATAAAATTAAACCAAACGAAATAATAAATAACCATGATTGAACCATTCAAAAACCAGACTGTAAAAAACTCAAGGGAAATAAAAATATAATTGAAAAAATTATTCTTATCATTTTAATTTTAAAACATCAAGAAAGAGAGGATCTCATCATTAATCTCCAAAATTAACATTTTATTAAACTACTTCTTGAAATTTTTCATTTTCTAATTTTATCTATTTCTCTCTTCATCACTCTTACTATTCTAATTTCAAGAAATCCTTTATCAATAGGATTATCTTTAGTATGTCAAACTTTAGTGGTTTGTGTGATTTGTGGATTAATAGCAAAAACATTTTGATTCTCATACATTTTACTTTTGGTCTTCTTAGGAGGAATATTAATCTTATTTATTTATAGTATATTATCACAATTGCATATAACGAAAAATTCTTTTTCTCAACTAATCTCCTTATCAGCTTCTTTCTTTTCTTTGGTTGGTTTAAATGGTTTGGTTGGTTAAAATGTATTTCAAAGTCAGTTATCAGACCAGATTAGTTAAATCAGTGCCATCAGTTCAAAGTTAGGTGCTGTCCTAATCTGAAAATGTAGTTCATAGATTGTTTTATGGGGTTTTTATATTCAAATTTATTTATACAATTTCTTATATCTAACAGTTGTCTTGCTTAATATCTGTATTTATATTTTAGTTTACTATTTTGTTTGTAAATTGAATTTAATAAATAACAATATTTTTCTTATAGCTATTCCCTTATTGGTCGATATTGATTAATATTGAACTCCACGTGACATATCCTTATGAGAGACCAGCCACTGTACCTTTCCTGAAACTCAGACATTTTCTTGCAAATGTGGTAAATCATATTATTGTAGCTGCTTTCGATATCTTCTCTTGTCTGTATTAAAGTCATTTTGGTTTGGAACGATTTTACATCCACAACCATATCTTCTTCAGTACTCATTTTCACATACTCACAAAATATCTCTAAATTGAAAGACCATGTGCTTTTCGAGTAAATCTTCCAAGGCTTTTACAATGATGTCCCTGTTTACTGTAAAAAACGTTTCTGGAATGAGCAAACCCTTGTTCACGTTTTCGAGCATAAGCGTTTCAATCCTTTCATTAAAGGCTGACTTTATTGTTTTAAAGTGCTCGTTAATCGGGTTGCCAGCATTTTTTATGTTTATTGCTCCTAATGTGATAATTCCAGTCTTTCTTCGAAATTACAATCTTCTTCTTCAGTCTTCTCATTACAATCTGAACAAATTGAAAATTTTCATTATGAATACGTTTTACTGGTGAAGCACAGCTTGGTTGTGGATGAAATAAATTTACATGTCTTTTCAGGTTATCGCGTCGGGTAAATTTAATGTTGCATTCATTGCAATCGAATGCTTGTTTTTCACCATGTTTGTTTAAAACACGCAAACAGACGTTTAAGGCTGCGATTTTCGGTGAAACGAATCCGACACTCACTGCAAATGAATCGTTTCATTTTGAAAAGATTTAACTGAAGATGTCGTTATTGTTGATGATGATTATGATGATAATAATATTAATGAAGTAGATTTCACTTCAGTCTTCTTAAAAATTTGAGCATTCTTTATAAAAGCTTTAAGTTTTAGTTTACACTTTAATGTACTCTTTGTGAATGCTCTGGGTTTCAGTTTCGCCAACTGCGTTTTATCCAATTTGAATAATAGTAAAAAATTTTTTATTTACTGCTGTTAGTTATAAATATAATTATAATTTATTTAATACTTTTAAACTGTATAAAATATACTTTCTCAAAAGTTATTTGGAGCTCACACGACTTGATGTCTTGGAGAATAAAACGATTAATGAAGTTCTGTAATAACTTGTTGCTCCTTTATACTCCTCCGCCGTAGCGATTCACCTCTCTTAAATTTCAACAGCAACAATAGTATACAAAACGCGTCTCTGCCAAATAAATTCTGGGAAATTGATGATTCATACTAATATCTGTGAATTCCTTAACAAAACACACACACACACACACACACAGAGCAAACAATAAGTACTTCATACGCTTACAGTATAGTATACAGTATGTATACATAATTGTGTAATATAATATTTGATTCAGAAATTAACGACATCAAAAAGTTACAATGTCAAAACAACACCAACAACAAGAGCAACAACAAAACAAAAAGTTGTCTCCTCAATACCTTCAGTAAAGTGCTATTAAAACATTAAATACAATTCAATTCCACAAAAATTCGAATCAAGCTATAGTTCGATCTCAAACAATTAAATAAAACAAGAATAACACCACTAACTCTGCTTACGCAGCCCCACGCTTCAGATTATGCATGTCCACCATTGCAGTTCATTCCATTCACTTAATGTTTACATTAAATTTCTGAGACAGCGTCTAAAAAGCAAAGCACTTAAATAAACAACAACTCTACGCCTGCTGAGGCAGCCTCTGCATAGGCAGCCACTGCTTACGCAGCTACTGCTTAGGCTGCCGCTATCCGCGCCCGCACTCGTTCCCTCAGCTATGTATCCTACATACAAATATTAAAACTATAACAGCTACAACTACAGCGTACTTCTAAAATTCCTAAAAATAACTCCACTGACCAACCAATAAACTAACCCTATGCGACACAAGGCAGAGTTCGCCTTCTCTCATAAATAAAACAAAACAAAACAAAACAAAAGTCACACGCTGACATCATCTACATATCCCTATCCCACCCTCATCCAATTACAACATTTCACTAAAAACCTTAGTATGTAATAAATTTTGAAAAATGTTTATTCTAATTTGTGAGACCGCCTGTTTCGGTATTTAAAAAAAAAAGATATTCTTTGACAAATCATAAAATAAAATCATCGATCTCCCTGCGGTATTTAAAATACTGCACAGTTAAAACAGAGGTGTCAAATTTTCCTCAAACATCTCTCTGCGTCAACCGCATGCGTGCCAAGATACGGAGCACGCAGCCACTTAACATTTTATTACACTTCCCACTAACAACACAACCTCTGCTTGCGCAGCCGCTATACACACCCGTACTCGTTCCCACAGCTCTGTATCCTACATATAAATATTAAATTTCTTAAAATAACAACTCCGCGCTTCAGACCGTGGATGCGAGCCACAGCTTGAACCGCTCCCTTAATGTTTTTATTTTGTATCTGCGAACGGTATCGCTCTTCTACGTTATTCTTTGTTATATTTGTAAAACAGCTGATCAAAATGTGTGCACAGAATACACACCGCTGGCGCTACTGTTGGCGCTACTGTACAGCTGGGTTTACAACAACAATTGCATACTTCTTACGTGCTTACGTTGGAAAATGGTATTTTGTAACAACAGAAGCGCTTGTGGTGGCCATTGTAGAGAAGCGGAAGCTAAAATGCTGCCGTTCGCACAGTTTGTGCGTAGTTATATAATTGCCAAGCGTTTTGTTCACATACATACTATATATTAAATAAGTTATAAGAGGAAAGTACCATTTCTTCACTCTTATTCCACATCCATAGAGTAAAATATTCTGATCAGCTCTGTCTATACCTCAATAAATTTATTGTAATGGTTTAAAACCTTTGGCTGAGAAAAACCTTTGGAAATCGTCTTATTCTTTAGTAGTATATAAAGGCCAGTTCCCGCCTGTATATTTCCAGGTGCCGCCTGTACTATATATTTCGGCGCGCCCACAGCCAAAGGGGCGCTGTGTGTAAGAGTGAGACAGAAGATGTGAGTGACAAACGGGATTGCCAGATCGAAGCTTTTGGTGGACAGAGTGGCTAGATCGAGGATTTTTATTTTCTTAATTTTTTATTTTTTTTTTTTAATTTAAATTTTTTTTTTTAATTTTTATAAAAATTTTTCGGGAATTTTTCGAGGGTGGCAACCCTGTTGGTCGAGTCAGATGGCAACCCTGGGGCCTGGCGGACGGATTGACGGCTGATGGACTGACGGTTGACGGACTGGCGGACGGCTTGTTAAGCGCTGCCTCAGAAGTGTGGTGGAATTCAATGTAAACATTAAGGCAACGGTTCGAGCTGTGACTTCGCATCCACTGTCTGAAGCGCGGAGTTGTTATTTTAAAAAATATAAAATTCGCCTTGTTGTTCTTGTTGTTGTTGCTTATTGCTTAGGTTCGAATACGATTTCAATTTCGCTTGGAACTGTGGCTTGGCATCCATGACTATGTTTCCAGAAATTTCAAGGTCACCTTGATATTGTTGTTGTTGCTTCTTATTGCTGGGTTTCGAATTGTGTCTTGACTGGAATTTCTAGGAATTGGAAAAATTTTCAAACTTTAATTGAATTAATGTAAAAACTTCAAAGAATATGATGAAATCTTACACAATTTAGGAGTGTATGGGTGTGCATGCATAGATTTCTTTGTCACAATTTAGGATTGCATGAGTGTGCATACATAAATTTTATATCTTATTGTTTTCTTAATTCTTGGAATTAAATTCATTAATTCTTGGAAAAAAGTATACAACCGTAAGTAACGTGTGAGTTTTTTCACTTTATAAAATTATGTGATAGAACAAATAGAAGTCAGTCAACAATTAACTATTAACTTAAAAACATGAATCACGTAAATACGCCGACATTTTCATGCGATTTTAGTAACTCACAGGAAAATATACTGGAGGAGCATTTTGATTACATTTTAACCAACTATATAAAATTAAGCCAGTATAAGAATGCCTTTGTGATTGAGTCATGGCATGGATGCCATTATACCACGTGTTGCTGGTCTTCAAGTGAAACTGTAGACGGACCAGACACCTGTGTTTGCTAAAATATCAATTTAATTGTTTGCAGAATAAATAAATTGATATCATTTTATACCAGATTTTATAAGTAAAAATACATATTTATAAAAGTATTTTTTAGTAATTCTGTATTTTTTTTTATTAAAATCTTATTGACAATTTGTAAAATATGTTTCGAGTAGGAGTTGCGATTGAGGAAAGTCGACCTGAACAGTTTTGTTAAATAATAGTTGCCGTTGTAACGCATCACATATATAGTTGAATTTTTGTGGTATGAAAACTATTCTATCTTCCAGCTCCATTAATATGCAATACCCAAATTTTGTTTTTGTTCTGCGAACATTTTTAATGGTGTAAAATCTGCTGGGTTCCACGTCCTTGACATGGAGGATATTTTTCTGGTTGGAAATTTTTTGATTGAAGTCCTTCACAGCAGCGTACGAGAGAGAAAAGTCAGTTTGTTGGAGCTGATTCATTTTACTAATATTATTATTTGATTGACTTTTGCAACAAACTATTTTAACTAATTCTTTAAAAGTTTACTGCACCTGACCAAAGTTACACAAAGACTGAGTATCTGGAACTAAAGTGCAGTATTAAATAACGCACTTTATTTAATACTGCACTTTAGTGTACTACGTAAGCAGCGTACATAAGTACAGTGCTCTTAAAAGTATATAAAAACTACTTGAAAAACTCATCTTCACCGTCATCAACATATTTTCAACATCGTCCAAATTTAACATACCATATAAATAATTGTTTTTCATTTTAAAAGGTTTAATAAAAAAGTATATAAAAGTATTTAATAAAAAAGTATTGTATATAAAATGAAAAAGTATATAAAATATAACTATTATATTTTTAAAAACTATACTTATTATTTATTTATTATTTAACATATAAAGAAATTTTAGGCATATATGACCACAATTGTATGAATTATAGTCTTGATGTTGAGAGTAGTTGTAGCGCACTCCTTCTCCCAAATAATTTATTATTTCATATGGTGGTTGCAAGTTTCCAAAGCTATCAAAATATTCTTTGCAATTCTTATCTATATAATATGCTTCCCAATGAGTACCGGGGCCCTTTGATGTATCCAGATTAACAATTCCACATTCTTGTTGACGAGATCGTTTTGAGAGACTGTCTCGCATAAGAATACCTCTGAAATGTGATAGATTCTTTGCACATTTCATCAAGTCGATGTCTGTGAGGGCTCTTTTGGGTAGATTCTTTAAAAGTTTTTTGCTTGTCGACTATATTATAAACCCAATCCTTTTCTGTATGGTTTGAGGTATAAGCCTTTTCCCATGGCGATGGCTTTCATGGTCTTATTATGATTTCCTTGTCGCCTCTTGCGAAGCATTCTGTTAGCTTAGTTCCTGGACCACAAAATTGATAATTCGGTAAATGAAGTTCAATTGACAGAGAATTTATAACACTATTTAATAAGCATCTTCCGGTTACTGACTGATTAAGACTGACATGTTTTTTATAAATTATATCCTTTCATCTACTCGTACTGAATTAAAATGAATATAAAAATGTGGTTATTGTAATGAGTAGCGTCTTTCACCTACGAATTGCTTGAAGACAGAATGCACTTCCCGAATGTAAGGGTCGCCCTCAGTGGAGGTTTCGTCCGGCGTGAAGGCCACTGGACAAGACAATGGTACACTGAAGTTGGCACTATTGTTTCGCCTGCTGGATCGCTAGCGGAGAGTGAATTAAAAAGCCTGTTATTAGCTGGCTGTCCTAGACCAGTTCTGTCTTTATTCTGGATCACTCGGGTTTTTATAGCCAAATTTTTTTCATATTTTTTAAAGAGTGAACATAATGACAATATTAGTTTAATATACTTAATCTACTCTTACATATTCTTAAAACTATGCTTATACACTCATCTGCGCTTCACATTCTACTTTCACTCAATTTATTCTTTAGTTTTACATTGCATTCAGCTCTTATTGAATCCATACCCACTTATAAGTTAGATTTGAATTTGGGCGGTTCGAAAGCCGGGTTACATTGTGTTATAACAAACAATGCTCTGCACTTATTAGTTACGATATTAAAGTGTTATGTTTGTACAGATGTGAGATCTGCAAAAATTATAATTTTATGTTTGTATGCATATAATTTACTTATATACAATGGCTGGCTACCCTTCTTCGCGAGGTTACTTTATCAGTATGTTATTGTGGTGATTGTGGTTTGTAGTTGCTGGCGGTAATGCGTAGATCAGTTTGTCATTACTATCGTGTAGTAGCTTTGAAGCTGAAGACAATCTTCTTTGACTGCTGGCTTCTCGTACTTATGTTACCCTATTATATAATAATGTTTCATAATTTTAAACCTCCATGGTTTTAAATATAATAATGTTTCATAATTTTAAACCTCCATGGTCTTAAATATAATTTGTATAAATATAATGTTTCATAATTTTAAACCTCAATGGTTTTAAATATAATAATGTTTCATAATTTTAAACCTCCATGGTCTTAAATATAATTTTTCTTCTTATCTAAGGTATTTAGTTAACTCTTAGTTATAACTTTTATATTATAAAATAGCAACCTCTATCGTATAGGTTTGATTAAAGTTATTGTTTATTACAATATATTTGTATATTTTAAAATGCAGCTTTAACTATTAAAAAAGTTTATATTTATTAAAATTTAGCTCTATTTCCTTATTTCATCCTTATGTCTTCCTTATTTTTTAGTTTACATACATACGTGTTTTGGTTTGTCTAACCCATTATGTTGAAATATGGTATTCTTTAATAGCAATTGAATGTACATTTCTTTCTTAACGTACTTATTGCTTAGTTTCAATGTTTATCCTGCGTTTCTAACTTACGTAAAAAAATCTTTTCTTTTTCCTCCTAAATTCTCTTTTAGGTATATTTATGTAAGTATAATTGTCTCATTTTCGGCTAATTTCTAATTTTCTCTTATTCTGTACATCTTATTATTATTTCTGGTTTGTTTATTACTGCCGATAATAGTGTATGTATTACGTATTTCCCGAAGATTATTCTAATTAGATATCTTTCTATTAGCATTCCTAGATGTGTATCATGATTGCTTAAGTGTAAATGTAAAGTAAACATAATTATAGGTATATTACATAATATTACATATACGCATACATATTCTTAAATTTTACTCCTCGCTACTGTATATTTTCTTACGGTATTATATTTATTTGCTTACTTACTGTAGTCTTATACATGACCAAATTCTTCATGTATATTTTGCATTTTCATTTATTTGTAATAATTGCAATTGCAATGTAATATTAAGTGCTGCTTACGGAGAGGCCACTAAATATCAGTCGCCGTTCATTAAAATTGTTTTGTGAATATTGCATTTTTTAAAAGTTGACTCCGCAATAAAATTAAATTGCTGGAGATGCAATATCACTCTGGGCTAAATGGGTTTTGCAATTTCGCTTACTAAGACTGAATTATTTATCCAAATAACCGAGTCTTAGTTCAGCTACGCAACTTTAGTATAAATTCTTGATGGATTCCAACGCGTCTTTTTACCTAAAAGTTATCTATACTATAGTTATATACAAATTATCTGTTACCATCATAATTTATAATCACAATTTTCTTATACGTTATTATACTGTATGCATGTTGCTATACAATTTAAAAAGATTATTATGGAAGGGTTTACCTTTTCCCTTAATCTGTAAAAACGTTGTAATTGGTATCTTTATTCTTTTTACTTTGTACGGTCCTATCCATATCGGAGAAAACTTCGTTTTCCTAGCTTCGTTTCCAAAGAAGATTCTTAATTAAAACGTTATCTCGCACCAAAAATTCTACTACATTCAACCTATTATCATATTTTTGCTTAACTATTTACTTATCCCTATCTTGATTCTTTTTCACTATTTCGTGAGCCCTCTATATTTGGAATTTCAATTTATTTGGGTCTTCGGTATTATATTTCGGACTACATTTTCTTTTATAATTTGTTGGCATCTCTATATCAAAACCAAATAGAGTGCGGAAAGGTGTTTGTTTCGTTGTAATATAGGGTGTGTGGTTATGAACGTAAATAGCTGCAGTTAACCACCTATCCCAATTTGAACCGTCTTCTTTCGCAAAACTCCTTAAATATTCCGCCAGAGATCTATGGCTTCTCTCCCATGAGCCATTAGTCTGTGGGTGTTACGGTGTTATGTGTAATTTTTTAATACCTAATAGTTTACAAGTATCGGTAAATAATTTTGAAATGAAATTAGTACCGTTGTCCGTTATCAGAATTCCTGGAATTCCGTACCGAGTTATCGCCTCGTCGTAGAAAGCTCTGGCTATGGTGCTGGCTTCAGCGTCACGAATACCTGTGCATGTCATAAATTTTGAAAAGTCATCTTGAAAAGATAGAATGTACTTATTATCGCACACAGTTTCTGGTAAAATACCTACAATGTCCATATAAATCTTATCGAAGGGCCGCACCGGCGTGTGTGTTAATACTAGAGGCATTTTCGTTAATTTTGAACTTTTGTTCACCTGACATTTGGGACATATTCTAACATATTCTTTTATCTGTTTTTGCATGCCTGGCCACCTGTATTCTTGCCTAATGCGTAAATAGGTTTTCACTGCCCCCTGATGGCCTCCTAATGGTTTATCATGGAAATCTTTTATTATTGTATCTATTTCGTTCGGGTCGGACAGCAATACTGCATTTTCAGCTTTTACCTTCTCTGCTCGCATGTTGTTGCGTACCCTTGCTGCGAGTTTTGACATGAATTGTTTACCTCATCCTGTTCCTTTGCCTTCGCTTTTGAGCGAGTCTGTACGGCAACAATATCATTACTTTCCTGGGGAATTCTGCTTATTGCGTCTGCGTTGAAATTCTTCTTACCGGGTTTATATATAATTTCGAATTCGTATTCCGATAGTTTATGTCTAAATCTGGCTAGACGTGAAGTCTGATCCTTCAAGTTCGCTATACCCTTCAAGGGTTGGTGGTCTGTAAATATTTTGAAAGGCCTCCCCAAAAGATACGCCCTGAAGTTCTGCGTTGCCCAAACTATACCCAAGAACTAATTTTCAATTGTAGAGTACCGTTTCTCTGCTCCACTTAACGCCCTACTGGCGAAAGCTATTGGTTTGTTTTTGCCTACTTCCCCTTGGGGCAATACTGCTCTCAGAGCTTCGTTGCTGGCGTTGTTAACAAAAATTGTTTCAAAAAATCCGGATATGCGAATACAGGTGGTAATGCTATTGCCTCCTTCAGCGTCCCGAACGCTTTCTGACAGTCCTCCGACCATTGGTACCCTTTCCAATAAATTTTCTATAGTAGTTGACTAATCCCAAGAATGCCTGTACCACCTTTTTGTTCCTGGGAGGTTTTATATTCCTTACACACTCAACTTTCTGTGGGTCGGGCAGTGCACCCTGCTCAGAACACTTATGGCCTAAATAAACTATTTCTCGTCTTAACAACTGACACTTTTCTGTGTTTAGTTTTAAACTATTCTCCCTAAGGACGTTAAACACCTTAAGTAGCCTGTCTTCATGCTGTTTTAAATTCCTAGCATAAATTACTATATCATCTAAATAAACGAAACAATCTAATCCCTGAAGTCCAGTGAGAATATGATTCATTATTCACTGAAAGGTCACGGGCGCCCCGTTAAACCAAAAGTCATCCTGTTGAATTATATATGACCTAATCCTGAACTAAACGCGATTTTCTCTTTGTCATTTTCACCAAATAAAACCTGGTGATACCCACTAGCAAGGTCTAATGTTGAGAAATATCTACTATGTCCCAACTGTTCTAAAATATCCTCAATTCTAGGTATAGGGGAAATCTGCTTAATCGTAACGTCATTTAATTTCATAAAGTCAATTACCAGACGCCATTTCTTCTGACCGTCTTTTGCAGCTTTCTTTGATACTAGTAACAATGGCGAATTCCATGAGGATTTGCTGGGGGTTGTAACGATGTTTCTTAGGCCAGGATATAACTCAGCGAGTCCAGGATTTCGTTAAAGGAAAAGATTTGTATTTTGGGTACTCTTCAGTATGAATCTAGCTTTATTGAATGAATTATTCAAGGTTTGTTACATATATGACGGTGACTTCGAACGAATGCTATAGTGGGTAAGCCGTGTTGCTGTGTCGTGGAATCAGGCTTCGTAGCGTTGGGGCCGTATGTTGATTAGGTTCTCCGAAAGTGAACGTAGGTGCTGACTGTACTTTCAGAGAGTATGCGTGGGTACTTGCTTAGCTCCGAGAGAGTATGCGTAGCCGTTGACCGTGTTCTGTAGGTGTATGCGTGGCCGTTGTGCTCTGAGAGAGTAGGCGTAGCCGTTGTGCTTCGATGTGCGCTGCTGTGCGCCGTTGTGACTGTGCTTCGGTGTGCGCTGCTGTGCGCCGCTTTGACTGTGCTTCGATGTGCGCTACTGTGCGCCGCTGTGGCTGTGTTTCGATGTGCGCTGCTGTGCGCCGCTGTGACTGTGCTTCGGTGTGCGCTGCTGTGCGCCGCTGTGACTGTGCTTCGGTGGATCGTGTGCTACTGTCGCATCTGTAACGTGTGCTACGAGTGCTGTTCTGGAACGTGTGCTACATGTGCTTCCCTGGAACGTGTGCTACGTGTGATTCACTGAAACGTGAACTACATGTGCTTCACTGGAATGTGTGTTACATGTGCTTCTCTGGAAGGCGTGCTTCACGTGAAAGTGTGCTACGTGTGCTCTGCTGTGACTGTGCTTCGGTGTGCGCTGCTTGCGCCGACTGCGATTTGCGGAGCGCTCCCGGGTAGCAAGTACGTAGGATGGGAAGGACAGAAGACCAGGAAGATTTATCAAATCCGCCTACTTGGTCGGAGGGGAGGAGGATTGACCAGGAAGATTTATCAAATCCGCCTGCTTGGTCGGAGGGGAGGAGGATTGACCAGGAAGATTTATCAAATCCGCCTGCTTGGTCGGAGGGGAGGAGGATTGACCAGGAAGATTTATCAAATCCGCCTGCTTGGTCGAAGGGAAGGAGGATTGGCTGGAAGATTTATCAAATCCGCCTGCTTGGTCGGAGGGAAGGAGGATTGGCTGTGTACTGCACTTACCGCGGTGTTAGCTTTGACTGATGTTGATCGCATCGAGGCTGGCAACTGACTGACTCGTCTGGTTGAGCTTGTTCCTTTTATATGCTTGTGCGCGGATTTTGTTCCGCTGTGTACGTATGTTTTGTTCTCTCTTCTCTCGCTCTTTCTCGTAGGTATGCTTTTGTGCTTGTTGGTCCCGTTATTTCCATGAATTTCTCTTCGTTGTTCGTTCTAGTCACCGCTTGCATTTCTTATCGCTAATTCTTATTTGTGCTTGTTGGTCCCGTTATTTCCGTGAATTTGTCTTCGTTGTTCTTCGTAATTCTTATTTTACTTATATACTTATTTCTAGTTATTTTAACATATTTACTCTTATTTCATAGTTGCTTATATTTATTGTCTTATACTAATATATATTATTACATGATTTTATTAAATTAGATTTATTTATTAGGTTAAATTCATTATTTTATTACATTAGATTATGTATATAAGTAGTATAAAAAGTATAAGTTTTTAAAATTATTGTGTGACGTAGGATTTTGCGTCATCACAGGGTTATAATCCCGTCGTCTTGCAGCTTCCGCAACTGCCTGTTTACTTCCTCCCTATGGATTTGCGGTAACCTATACTGCTTTTGATTAATCGGTGATTGGTTTCGCCTGGTCGGTATTTCATGTTTTAAGACCGACGTATAGGATAAATTATCCCCTTCCAGCAGAAAAATATCGTGAAAAACTGCGCATACTCTCTCTACTGAACCCCTTTCCTCCTTATTTAAACTGTCACCTAAGCTTAAAATATCTATATGAGTACTTATTCTACCCTTAACATCTATCTCCCATATTCTATTTATCATACTAGCACGGGGTGTTTCAAATTTAT
Organism: Sicus ferrugineus; assembly: GCA_922984085.1. Lineage (NCBI taxonomy): Eukaryota > Metazoa > Arthropoda > Insecta > Diptera > Conopidae > Sicus > Sicus ferrugineus. The sequence goes on from OV277349.1 coordinate 47,660,851, forward strand.
TGAAACTAGAAAACCCCGGCCTTCATCCTTCTACATCCTTATCCGTTGAATTCAGTATCGGAACGTAAACTACGTCCCTCTTTACCTTCACTAAAGTTTCCCCCATATATACTCCTGGAACAATTTCTTGCTTATGAACTATTACCTCCAGAATATTCGTTCTGATCCTAACTGGAACTACTCTAATAGTTCTCGATATTACTTTTGAATCTTTATATGTAAAATCTGATCTAATTCCCCCTTTGACCGCATAACCAGGGTCTCAATGTGTTTCTTTTTCTTATCTATAAATGTCACTTGCTTACTAACTGTGTTTATAATCGACCTATTCCACAAATTATACCTTCCAATTATGCCATCTGCTGGCACTGCCTGCTCCGAGGATACTATATGCAGCGTACAGTCGAGGTTTTTTTCATTATGTTTAACTATCAGTTAAACCCTTTAGTGGTCACGCATCCACCAAATGATCCGCTTAAACTCTTTGTATCTTCCTGGTTTATAATTTCACGCATCCACCAAATGCTCCGCTTAAACTCTTTGTATCTTCCTGGTTTATAATTTTGCCATCCTTTAACGAAAGTTCCTTTATTAGGCTTGTATCCGCTCCCGTATGTACCAGTAAAACGAGTTTTCTATTTTTTATTCAATGAACACGTCATATGACTGGGTTTGAGTCCAGCTAGATATCCTCTCTCAGTCTGTTTATCACTATATGATCAATTATAATTTAACCAAAAATACTTCCGCTTCAGATAGTGGGGTTGCATTTTTGAATCCACTGCTTCTATAACCATATGCTTCCTCTGTAAATTGTTATTCTCTTTATTATTTGTACTATTTGGCCTTATATTAATTCTAAAATCTCTGGGAGTTGGTAACGTATCCACAATTGTTTCCGATGTCGGACTTACAGTTACTCCTTCATTGGTTGAAATTGGTAATGTATCCACAATCGTTTCCGATGTCGGACTTACAGTTAATCCTTCGTTTGGCCCCAGTTCTGGGCCCTTGCCAGTTTCCCTAGCGATTGCCTTGAAACTTTTCCCAATTACTCTTAGCCTGGCAATCTGCCACCATATGTCCTGATCTGTTACACCAATGACACACCGTTCGTGCTCTGTCCGGTATGTTCCTCGTAACCTGATTCCTTTGCACTCCGTTTGATGCATTCGAATTCGGGTTTTCGAACCTTCTTTGAGTCTGCTGTCAATTTTGTTGCATTGGGTTTGGTTGCCAATTTTGCTGTGGTTGGTTCCTTTGTTGCATTTCCACTCTCCGGTTTGACTGCCTTCGGTAACCATTAAGTGGTTCTCTCGTGGTGTTGTTGTGGATTGCCGTGTCTGTGGATTGCCGCAACTCCAGTTTGTTCTCATGTCCATATTTAAAACACTTTTGGCAATACGGAGTGTTTTCCCTCACCAAACATTTTTCCCTTGTATGTCCCCGTTTATTGCAAAATGAACAAATTATTTTTTCCTGCGGTCCTCTCGGAACTCCCCTAAATTCGTTCTGTAGGTTGGCAGTGTTGTCAATTTGACGGATATGTGCGTTTTATTATTCATCGATGTGCGTTTTATTGTGAATTCGAGTTAAGATTTTTTTTTTTCGAGAACGGTTAAAAAATTAATGCTGTATCAGGAGTAAGTAAGCTAACGTTAATAATCTTTTTTGTACTGGTCAATATATTGGTTCAATTTTATTTTACCACTCATATTGATTTTACCACTCATATTGACGTCCGTTAAGTCAATAAATCGTGTCAAATATATATAGTAGATTTCGGCTACAGCTCATTGTATAACGCGAAATATCGTGAAAAAATGCAAGTCACCTGCAGTAGGTACATTAATTCAGGTCCGCGGGCAGGAGATCGTTCATGGTCTCCAACGTTAAATGTGGTAACACTAACGGTGATAATTTTTTTCCGGGGATTCCACAACGACACTTTTTTTTATATCAGATTCTAGCAGTAGCCCTTAAGAGATCAATCTCTTTTTTTTTTCATGATTGGCTACTGGTGGAATGGGGGACAGTGGGAGAGGAAGGGAAAGGGAACTTTTCGCATTCTACTAATTCGACTCCGGCAAGTGTTGCGAAGCAAAGCTTTCTAAGAACAGCTATTTTGCTTTATTATTGCAAACACTACCGGAGTCAACGAATGGTTCTTAATTTCACAACTAGCGCTAGGCGAGGCCTTAAGTACGCATTAGAAATTGAGACGTCACGATAAGAAAAGTTAACACCCATGCACACGGCGGGACTCGAACCCACGTCCCCGGAAAATCGATGGCTAGTGTGCCACACACTAAACCACCGAGCCACCGAGAACTGCAACTTGTAGCGTATCATTGTGTTTCTCTTCCTTTTATTTTACTTTTAACGTCGTCAGTGAACATTGAGTACCCTCCTACTCGAGCACAATCTAATATTGTATTGTTTAAATAAATTAGAAAACTAAAATTATGGATAAAAAGAAGAAACCCAGTGGTGCATTTAAACGCAAACAACGCCAAGAAAGAGAAGATAGTAAACAAAAATTGCCCAAAATTGACAAGTTTTTTAGTCAGCCTTCTGCAAGTACATCTGGCCAAAATATATCTATTGAAAGTGACTCAAATAATGTGATAACTGCAGTATTGGTTGAGAAGCCTACTGAAGAAGATTCGACAATTATTGCAGTTGGAGATACCTCCGCCGCCGATCATGTGAACGTGGATGATGTTTGCATGACACACATAAGAGCGGAGTGTTTGGAGTAACCACAGACCTCTACATTTAGCGAAAATGTGTACGACAAATCTTCTTATGACTTGGGAAACGTCACCCAAATTATTATGTGATAACGAAAAACGTCAAATTCTTGATATGGGGCCTTTACAGCCTTCAGGACCTTTTCCAACAGACATCAACCAGAACAATATGTGTTTTTCAAAATCGTACTACGTTTCGTGTTGTAAATATGCGTCAGTTAATCGTTTTTGGTTGTGTTATTCCAAAATACTAGACGTTGCCTATTGTCAACCCTGTTGGTTATTTGCTTCACAAAGGAATAAGGTTTGGTGTACGGGAATTCGAGATTGGAAGCATTTATCAGAAAGAATTAAACAACACAGTTGTTCGAGTGGCATGTGCTGTGTATGAATTTTGGAAAAAAAACGATACTAATACTATCGACAAGGAACTTTAAAATAAAATTCGCAAAGAAGCATCATTTTGGAAAGTGATGAATTTCTTCAAAGGTTACTCGATATCATACTTGCCCTAGCAAGGAGTTTTTTGGCTTTGAGAGGACATCAAGAAGACTTAAGTCAGGAAGGATACCACGGAAATTTTCTGTCCTTTGTAGAGCTTGTCGCCCGATATGATCACATTTTGCGGCAAATTTTGGATATGCTCAAAGGTAACAATAATTATTTCTAAGTTTTTTTATCGTTTTATTTTGTTTATATAGTAATTATTAACTGTTTAATATCAGGACTTTTTTGAAATTGTGTTTTTTTATGTTTTTAGGATCTACAAGATGTCTGAGTGCAACAATTCAAAATGAAATGATTGAGAGCTTGGGGACCAAACTCGAAACCCATCTACTAGAACAAATTAGAGCGTCTCCGTTTTTTGCCATCATAATGGATACGACACAGGACATATCGAAGGTAGATCAGCTAAGCATTTCTGTGAGGTATGCAGTAATAACCAGATCAGAAAATGGACAGCCAATTCATATAGAAGTAAAAGAAGTGTTTCTAGGCTTTTATGCAGCCATCAAACATAGCGCAGTAGATTTAGTCAACCAAGTGACAACATTATTTATCGAAAAAAATATTGATTTAAAAAAATGTGTGGGGCAAGGCTATGATGGAGCCAGTGTGATAAGTGGTGTGTATAATGGTGTACAAAAACATATTAAGGATATCCAGCCTAACGCAGAGTACGTACATTGTGCCACTCATAATTTAAATTTGGTGATAAATGATGCCGTTAGCAGTTGTGTGGAAATACAGATTTTTTTCGCAACGTTGCAAGATTTGTATAACTTTTTCGGAAACAGCATCAAACGTTGGGATCTACTGTAAAAATTCACTGGCGAATCGGACACCACTCTAAAAAAACTAAATCCGACTATATGGTCCAGTAGGGTCAATACGATATCTGCAATAAAACTTCGTTATTTTGATATTATCAAAGCATTATCAGAAATAGTTTTAAAGAGTCCTAATAAAGATGAGCGTAGTGAAGCAGCGAGTATTAAAACAAAAATGCTAAATTTCGAGTTCGTGTTGTTTTCCGAATTCATGCACAGGGTATTGAACGACATCAATTATGCATCCCAAACTTTACAAAAATGCGACACCAATTTGAGCGAGGCGAGTAAAGTTTTAGCAGAGACCAAAGCAAAGTTGCAAATTTATAGAAATGATTTCGAATTATTCAAGTGCAAAGCCAGTGAAACTGCAAGAAAATATGGTATTGATACCCATTTTCAAGAAAAAAGGCAAAGAAAGGTTAAAAACATTTTGATGAATTAGCGCTGATAACCGATTTCCAAACCGAGAAAAAATATTTAAAATTGAGATTTTCAATAACGTACTAGACACAGTAATATCTCAATTAGATACACGTATTATTGGTATGAGTGCAGTCTGTCATATATTCGATTTTCTAACACCAACATTTTTATAACACGTTGATGAAGCAACTTTATTACAAAAGTGTGACGAAGTCCAAAGAAAATATTCAGATATAATAGGCCCTAACTATACCCTACACCCGAAGGGAGTAGGGTATATTCACTTTGTTCTTCCGTTTGTAACGCAGAGAAGAAGACGAGATAGATATAGAAAAGTATATATATTCTTGCTCAGCGGCACCTCCTGAATCGATTTATTCCTGTCCGTCCGACTGTCTGTCTGTCTGTCTGTTTGTCTGTCTGTCTGTTGAAATCACGATTACGGCACAACGAAAAGATATATCGCGATGAAATTTGGCAAAAATATTCTTTGTTATATAGGGATGTTTGGGATTGAAAATGGGCGATATCGGTAAACAGCCACGCCTACTTTACATACGGAATGTAAAGGCACCTTGTTTCAAAAAATGTTAAAATCTGAATATTTCATAAACCGTGTGAGATATTAGGGTATAATTTTATTCCGGAACATATAGCGTCATTACTAAAGTGTTTGAAAAAAATGGGCGTGCCACGCTCTCTGATGACAAAGTTGGCAATATCTCATGAACGGTATAAGATATTGATACGTAATTTTATCAGGATATATAGGAAAGCATTACCAATAAGCATTACTACTTATACAAAAGTTGTTAAGTGGCGAAATTATAATTTTTTCAGTTACTCGGGTGTAGGGTATTTAGATTTCGGCCAGGCCGAAGACAACACTCTTACTTGTTTTTCACTTCAATTTATTAATATTTACCTCCTAAATTTACCTCAACTAACTCAAGCATTGACTGTTCACTAATTCTGTAAGGAAATAATGAGCAAATATGGAGTGCTAGAATGCGACCTAACGGAAGTATTTACAGCAATGTTATTATTCTTTACAATTCCTGTCACTTCTGCAGCAGCTGAAAGGTCAATTAGCCAATTAAAAATAATAAAAAACAATTTAAGAAATAATATGGGCCGAACTCGACTCCGACATTTATCGTTAATAGCAATTGAAAACAAAACCACATCAAGCATGGATTTAAACGAAGTCATTGATACTTCTGCGAAAACTAAAGCTAGGAAAAAATTTTAAATATAATTGTTATTTAGTCAGTTGGTAGGCCCGACCCTTATATAATAAACCCTTGAATCTTCTCTATTTCGTTTTATTAGCCAAACCTACACCAAGTATTAATTGTAATTTATGTTGTCACTGTTTAATATTTTTATTACCTGCCCTGCAGTGCACAAAAAAGAGCTTAAGTAGCTTAGCATTTTTAAAGTATTTATATATTTCATATTTTTATTTGATAAAACCTAATCAGTTTACATAGCAGTAGAGCCCCATTTTTTTATTTGCTCCAGGGCCCTCGGTTACCTAGCTACGCCACTGGTGGTTGCGGTAACTGTTGTTATTGTAACGTGTCCTGTATCACCGATGAATAGGACGTAGTTTACTATAGAGGCGAACCATTGTACAATATTGTACAGGCGAACCAATTAAGTAGCTTTCCACGGGCTAATTGGAACGGTACCAAGCGTTCTGAACTCTTTAGTCCGTAGATGGCCAATGTAGATTACAGCGAACTAGGCCAGTGCTAAAGTGTAACAAGGGCAGAAGAAATCCACTCGCATAACTTAATGCAGGGCTGCCATAACAGGAATGCTGTTGGGCTGGCATCAGGATTGACTGTAATTTGCTGTTGATGCTGCTGATGATTGGCTACCCTTCTTCGCGAGGTTACTTTGTCAGTATGTTATTGTGGTGATTGTGGTTTTGTAGTTGCTGGCGGTAATATGTAGATCAGTTTGTCATTACTATCGTGTAGTAGCATTCATGCTGAAGACAATCTTCTTTGACTACTGGCTTCTCGTACTTATGTTACGCTATTATATAATAATGTTTCGTAATTTTAAACTTCCATTGTTTTTTATCGTCTCTTAAATGTAATTTTCCTTCTTATCTAAGGTATTTAGTTAACTCTTAGTTATAACGTTTATAATATAAAATAGCAACCTCTTTCGTATAGGTTTGATTGAAGTTATTGTTTATTACAATATATTTGTATATTTTAAAATGTAGCTTTAACTATTAAAAAAGTTTATTTTTATTAAAATTTAGCTCCAATTATTAATAATTTGCATTGTCTTCCTTACATACGTGTTTTGTTTTGTCTAACCCATTATGTTGAAATATCGTATTCTTTTATAGCAATTGAATGTACATTTCTTTCTTAACGTACCTATTGCTTAGTTACAATGTTTATCTTGCGTTTCTTAATTACGTAAAAAAATTTTTTTTTCCTTCTAAATTCTCTTTTAGGTATATTTAACTATAATTGTTTGTCTCATTTTCGGCTAATTTCTAATTTTCTCTTATTCTGTACATCTTATTATTATTTCTGGTTTGTTTATTACTGCCGATAATAGTGTAGGTATTACGTATTTTTCCAAGATTATTCTAATTAGATATCTTTCTAATTGCATACCTAGATGTGTAATCATGATTGCTTAAGTGTAAGTGTAAAATAAACATTATATTAATTATAGGTATATTACATAATATTACATATACGCATATATATTCTTAAATTTTACTCGCTATTTTATATTTTTTTTCGGTATTATATTTATTTGTTTAATATATATATTTGTACATCGCATTATATATTTATTTTTCCTGTTTTGAGTAACAGAAACATATATTTATATATATTTATTTCTCCTTGTTTCAAACAGAAACAAGAATAGTAGAATAAGGTAATATAACGAAAGTTGAAAAAGCGGATGCCATTGTAGAGGAGCTGCTGCAGCTTATGCAGCATAAAGTGCATGCTAAAGAGGAAGAAATAAATGAATGGAAATTGCAGTTCGCGGCATTGAAGGATAGATATGATAGCTATTTAGTTGATAGAATATTTCAGGAGGAGTTAATTAACAAGTAAAAGTGTTGTCTTCGGCTTGGCCGAAATCTAAATACCCTACACCCGAGTAACAGAAAAAAATTATAATTTCGCCACTTAACAACTTTTGTATAAGTTGCGGACCACGCCCATTTCGGTAAAATGTTTTGTAATGTCTCTAGATACTGCTAGATAGAATTATATTACGTATTAATATTTTGAATCGTTTATGGGATATTGACAACTTTTGTATTAGTTGGTGGACCACACCCATTTTTTGTATACAAATTGTTAATACCTGTAGATACCTCGTGATAAAATTTCGTGTTAATATCTTATACTGTTTACAAGATATTGACACTTTTATATGAGTGGGCATGGAATTCCCATTTTTGGGAAGCTTATTAGTTTATTTTGGGAATGCTTCCGAATACATCGTGGTAAAATAACGTCTCAATATCTTCTAGTAATGGCGCTATATGTTCCGAAATAAAATTATACCTTAATATCTCATACGGTTTATGAAATATTCAGATTATAAAATTTTTTGAAACGAGGTGCCTTTACATTCCGTATGTAAAGTAGGCGTGGCTGTTTACCGATCTCGCCCATTTTCAATCCCAAAAAGCGCTACATAACAAAGAATATTTGTGCCAAATTTCATCGCGATTCTCTTTTCGTTTTCCCGTAATCGTGATTTCAACAGACAGACAGACAGACAGACAGACAGACGGACAGGGCTAAATCGATTCAGGAGATATACTTTTCTATATCTATCTCGCCTCTTTCTATGCGTTACAAACGGAAGAACAAAGTAAATATACCCAACTCCCTTCGGATGTAGGGTATAATTTTTTTTTATTTTTTTTTATGGCAGATGAAAACAAGCTCAGGGGATGCCCTCTATCCATGCACAGAATTTTTTGGTTCCGAAGGGATGACAGGTTAGTGGGAAGAGAGAAAGAGGGAGTAGTGACGGTTTACACTTCGCTTAAGAGTTTCGACGCTGTAAGTGGGCGGGAAGACATGCGCAGGGAGACTATTCCACAATCTAATGACGCGACCGAAAAACGAATACTCACGGCAATGCGTGGTTCGTTGGAACGGAATCGCGGCATAAAAGCCGCGTAGTTCTCTGGAAAGCCGAGTAGTTCTGCTAAATACCTGAACCGGAGGAATCAGGCCGGCTACTTCAGAGAAACATTTACCATGAAAGTAACGGTAAAATAATGATAAACACCCTACATCACGACGACGCTCCAAGGTTTCAATAGAGCTGTCTGTCCCCTATAAGTTTTATCGCACGACCTTGTATACGGTGCAGAAGCTGAAGGTATGTTTTCGAAGCTCCCGACCAAATATGCGAATTGTACTCCATTTCCGGACATAATAAAGAGGGTCTACTGCTCTTTGACGCTGCCTTTGGGAACCCGGAGGATGCATGGTAAGGACTGGACTTATATCCATTCACAGAAAACCAACATTTCCTATTTGTTAAGTAGGAAGTGATCCAGCTTAAGAAATTGAATGGAAGCCCATTTTGGAGAGGCACAAGGAAACTATGACTTACTTTATCAAACGCCTTACTAAAGTCGGCATAGATGCAATCAACCTTGAATCGAGACTCAAAGGCTGATAAACAGTAATTTGAAAATTTCGCAATATTAGTGACAGTTGACAAACCTAGAAACAAACCCATGCTGACTTGGACAGATTAACATCTTCACAAGGGAAAACAGCTTAGATTTAATTATAGTTTCAAATAACTTGGAAATATTAGATAGCTTGGAAATAGGCCTATAATTGGAAATGTCATTCTTACTTCCACTCTTGAAAATATAATAGTTGAAACTTTCATAGCTAAAACTTTCCATTGAACAATAAATCTGCCATTGATCAATAAATATGCCATAATACAAAGAGGTTTGCATAACGCATCAGCGCACTTATTCTTATTCTTATTCTTTATTAACAATCAGAATGTACAATAAGAGTCCAGCTCTTTAATAGTACAAAGAAAAGGATATGACATTAAATGTATACATTATAATGAATGAATTTATAAACTAAACTATAAAAATTAAATTAAATTATATTAATTAACTAGTGCGAAATATAAAATATAAGGAAAAATATAAAGTGAAAAGGTTAAGTTTGAAGATACAGAAAGAGGAGGTAAACGTTCACGACTGCAGATATTGCGGTTGTGTTACATGCCGGTCTTTAAGTTTTAAAATATTGGCTAATTAGTCTCCTGAATATTCCCGTATTTAAACTACTTTTTATTACCCGTGGCAAATTATTCCACAGGCGAACTGTGTTTACGAAAAACAGTCTCCGAGTATTCAAGTAATTATCTTTGGGAGTTATTAGATTGTGGGTGCGGGTTGATTGACAGAACTGAAGCTTATCATACAGATACCTAGGCTGTCTGGTGTGAATGAGTCCATATATGAATAAGCAGTTACGGATATTGATATAATTTTGATAACTGCAGCCAAGTAATAGGTTTCTATGCTGAGGTGGTCGAAACGCCTTAGCCCGACTACATATCTTGTTAAATTGTTTATCAAAACGTCAACTTTATGACTCGAGGAAGAGTCAAGGTTACAGTAGATTAAATCGGAATAAGTTAAGATAGGTATAATAAGCTGCATAACTAGTTTTCTTCTAATTTCGGCGGGAACGAATTCAGCAGTATAGGCTAAGTTACTGAGCATTGCATATGATTTGCTTACCATTTTGTTAACATGGTCGGTGCAGGTTAATGAGGAATTAATACAAATACCCAGGTTAGTAATTTTAGTTACAAGCTTCAGTGCAATATTATCAAGATATATGACGGGAATACGGGAGTGGTCAATATGGTTCTTATATATGGGCAATACAAATGACTTAGAAGCATTCAGCTTAAGATGATTAACCTTAGACCAGCGTACAATGCTATCCAAGTCCTCATTCAGTCTGAGACACAAATCATCAACAAGTCCGATGCGGTTCGACAAATACAGCTGCAGGTCGTCTGCATAAGCATGAATAAACCCATTGCGTACTTCAGAAAAGATGTCATTCAAAAATAAGGAGAACAATAGCGGTCCAAGGACAGAGCCTTGCGGGACTCCTGAACAAACGTGCTTAAAGTCAGAGTAGACATCAGAAATTTTAACTTAAATTTTAGGTTCGCAGCTTGCTACACAAAGTTCCATGATTCACGCTGTCGAAGGCTTTGGAAAAGTCTAACAGACACAACAGGGTTATTTATTCTTTATCATAAGCTAGCCGTATATCATCAGTTACTTTAAGCATAGCGGCGCAACTGTGCTCTTGACGAAAACCAGATTGCAGTGGATTAAGAAGATTGTGATGGGAGATGTATTCATTTATTTGCTCTGCCATAATTGCCTCACAGATTTTAGACAACACTGACAAAATACTAATGGGACGAAAATCAGCAGGAACTTTTTGGGACGAATTCTTGGGTATGGGAATTACTGTAGCTAATTTCCAACTCATGGGGAAAGATGAAGACGTAAAAACGTGGTTAATAATACCGGTTATAGGAGAGAGTATGTATGGCAATATTATTTTAATAAATTTTATAGAGATTCCATCCTCTCCAACAGCTGTAGACTTTATACGTCTTGTATGCCTTATTATGTCAGATGCAGTGTCGCCACTAAAACTAAAGAGACCGCAATCGTTAGAGGTGTCACATATGTCATGAAAGTTATCAGGCAATGATCTATTGAGGAAGTATTCATTTAAAATATTTGGTGAGAGAGTACATGAGGGCTTATTTTTTGACCCAATACCGATACTTTTTAATCCTTGCCAAATTGTCCTGGGAGGTAATTTGGGATTTAGCTTGTATGAGTAATAGTCTTGCTTAGATTTTTTTATAAGACTGGTTGCTAAGTTACGAGCTCTTCTATAGTTTTCCCAATTATCAGAAGTACTATTCTTTTTCCATTTGGAACGTAGGATATTCCTAGTGCGTAAAGAATTTCTTACTCTTGTGGTAAACCATGGGCACGATTGATTTATGATACTAATTCTACGTTGCGGAACAAAGGCATTATACAAATAACCGATTACACTATTAAGGAACAATAATTTGTCGTCAACATGTGGGACTCCCCAGAAAGGTGACCAGTCTATAGTCGCAGCAGCATTATACAAAGATGTTAAGTCTATGGCATTGTAATTCCTGAATGAGAAAGAAGTAGACTTCGCTCGCGTATTTAATTGAAAGTCAAGAGAGCAAAATAAAAGATCATGATCAGAAACAAAATCTATCTGAGAGAACAGTAATACCAAATCAGAATTTGACACAAAAACATAATCTAATAAACTGGGTCGAACATTATGGCAGTAGCGAGTCGGCTGGGAGTCATTGACAAATGATAGGCCAGAGGCATATACTCACTCCGAGAGTTCTGACGCAATCGAGTCATTCAACAGAAGATCAACATTAAAGTCACCACAAACAATTGTAAAGTCATACTTCAAGGAGGTACTTGAGATATAGTCAAAGACATTTTCTAATTCATTACTTTTATGCGGGTTGTAAACACAGCAAATAAGAATCTTTGCCCTGTTGTCAGAAACCATCACACAAATGTACTCCACCACGGAGTTTTTGGAGGAGTAAATTATCTCAGAATTGTATGAATCTTTCACATAAATTGCAACGCCTCCACCGCGCTTATTTATTCTATCCGCACGATAAAGTTTTAAGCCAGGAATATCTACTTCTTCTTCAAAAGAATAGGGGAAAAACCATTTAGGTCAGATTTAAAAGAATTTGTACAAGCAATCAAAGCATTTAGAATCAAAGCATTTCAGTTTTTTCAAACAATTAGTGTACCATGACAACTTTTAGATTTTAGGAGGTAAAGCTGGGATTTCCCGCTTACAGTATCTAGAACGATATCTTTGAAAATATTGTAACAATGTGTCAAAGCTTTATTAGAAAATAAGTCATGCCAATCAACAATTGAAAGTCAATGAATCAAATTATCAAAATTACATCTGCTAAAGTTGAGCTTAGGACTATCAATGACAGGGAGTTTGAGACATAATCATAGAAACCAATTTTTAAGACAAGAGTGTGACTAACCTTTTTTGGCGGCGTGGAGTAGCCGTCGCGTGTCCAGAGGTTCGGGTCACAATAATTTACGACGACAATAGTATAACCGATGGTACGTACTCGTAAGCCCTCCCAGTCCCCTCAGATAATGTAACACGGGGGTTTTTTTATTATCCTTTATTTGTATAAAATAGGTTGTACTATGCTAGTGATTACTTCATCTGAAATACTTGTTTTCTAGTTTGGGCTTATGATAACTTATACCGTCGACTTCAATTCCACCAGCGTTCCTCACGGGAAGAAGACGTACCGTCAGTTAGCCAACTACACGGGTTCCGTCGTAAGTCGGAATCAAGGGGAAGACGTATGAGGTATGGGGAATCAAGTATGGAAGCCAGTCGGTTTAGAAACCACACAGGATACAGGGTGGACGATATAAGTTTTGATGATACGGGGACATATATATACAATAAAGGCTGTCGTTTGTTGATTATCGCCAAGGTGTTCTTCGAATGGTATCAGCACTGTTGTAACACGTCTTCACTGTTTTTTTTACGTTTGTGCACATTATTAATTTTTGTTCACTTGGTTAAATTTCACACGGGTTTTCACTGCTTGGTCGCGCTAGAGGGCTAGAGAACAGAGACCAACCTCTGCGCGTCGGTCCCTTAAATAGGCACCCGCTGGACTTCCAGCGGCGGCGGTGTGAGTGGCTCCGCCACACGGCGCCCGGTTGTCTCCCTCTCGTTAGATCCCGTTATCCGTGATCTTTCATGCTAAATTGTGACGAGTTGGCGTGATGGCACGTCATGCTGCTTGTGATCCTCTCACAATCCACTCAGAGCGTTGTTGCTTGAGGGATTTTTCCCGTCCCTAGCTGTTGGTGTCGGTGGGCTCTGCTTTCTAACGTTGACGCTTGCCGCCGGAAGATGGCGCTGCATTTGTCGTGGCACATCCTCACCCCCCCACAAGGTGACGATGTGCCGCTGTTGTCGTTATTATTATTATCTTTTGCGGGAAACCCCCTTCGGTGAATTCCTCACACTCTCTCCCCACTTAGAGCGTGGTGGTCCCTTGGGAGCCAATGGCGATCACCACTCGATATCGCCCGAAGTGGTATCGCAGCCTCCGCTTGTTCTTGTTGGCCGCTGCGCTTCGCTGTAATTCCTCGCAACGGGAACTGATGTTGTCGCAGATATATGGAGGCAGCATCTGGTGCCCTCTGTCGTGGAAATCGTCCAATCCTACGAACGACATGTCCTTGACTTGAGGTGGTACATCGCGATCCTGCCCCAAGGTTTGAAGTGGCATCGCGGGTGCCTGATGCACCATGTCAGAGACACTTTTATCGGCCCCGGTAGTTATTGACGCTGTGAAATTTGCTAGAGGTGTGTCCTCGGCGTGGACCTCTGCATAGAGCTGGTCGTAGAACCCTCCTTCGATCGTATCGTAGAGGTACCCGAAACTGACTGGGCATTCTACGGCCAGATCCTCTTCGCTGAAACGATGCCACGGGTGTTCGATCGCCCTCTGGTGTATGAACTCCAAGTCGTGGCCTGGTGGTGACGTTGTGGCCGTCGAAATCATACAGGCCATTGGAGGGGGCGGAGTCTCCTGCGAGTTCGGACGTGGCCTCGGGCTCCACTCGTAGGCTGTAAACTTCAATGCACTTCGGCACGGGATGGAGTTCATCATTGTGCTGCTCGGCCGGGTGCGCTGTGGTAGTGGCTGGATGGTTACTACTTTTGATGACTTCCTGGGCCTGAGTGGGCTGCGCTTCGTCGTCGAAGTCTCCGGAGATTTCGGAAGTGGCCTCGGGCTCCAATCGCAGGCTGTAGCACACTTCCATAAACTTTGGCACGGGATGGAGCTCAGCGGCTTCGACTGTGCACCTGTTTCGCTCATGCGTCGTTGGGTGCGTAGTTGATATCGTCGGGTACAATGGGGGCGAACTTCAACGTGGGGAAGGCGCTTACGTCCCTTCCTTGCTCCGTGGCGAGTTGCCTTAGCACTTGCGCAATCGCCTCGCGTTTCTCCTGCGGATGGAATGGGGTGTCTTGGTGTGCTAACATTCTTGCCTTGAAGGCTGCTGGGTCCTTGATGATCTCTTCCACGTAATGGAGCATGAACACGCCACAGTCATTGCCGTTTGTCTGTCGTGGTACTCTCGCGTTAATCAACGGGAGATTCCCCTCCGTGAACCGGGATGGCTCCACCTGCAGTTCGCGGCTTCGGAATACCAGCGACAGGTATTCGCGTATGCTGTCCTTTCGGTGTTGGCTTGTCGATACAGCGAGTCCATCTGTAGGATGCAACCGTACCCACGATTGGTCCCGGCGCTTTGTAAGTAAGGAACCATTGCCTCTCAATAGTCCCTGAGTTTACGGGCCACACGATGACCGTCATCGCCATGAGGTCTATTTTCCTCGTCCAACGACGCACGGATTGGTACCTCTCCTAGGCGCTCTGACCCCTTGCCATCCTGTCGAAGAAGAACTAAATATATGGGTGCGTTCCCGCAATGTGGTTCTGGTGCTCTGTTGGACCCAGCGGAGGTACACCTCCATCAGTACGTCGTTCAGCCACCTGCCGCTGCTGAGCCTTTCGAAATCTCGAACTCGCACCTGGATTCTGCCTGTGCCCGGAGGGTAATGGAGTAGCAAACCTTCCTCTGCTTTCGTAGCGTATGTGGACATCTTGTGTTGTGGAGGCGGCTTGTCTGGTCCGATTCGGTTAGCTATAATGAAAGAAGAACACGTTAGTTTATTCTAGCGGTGTCATCTGCTTCTCTGAGAATCTGTCTCTTCGGATGGCTGTTCTGTCGTGTCTGTGGTCCGAGTGTCGGGCTACTCGGTCTGACGGGTGCTCTTTCTCCTCATTTGGAGTCGCAAGGAGATGTGTGGGCGTCTCGATATGGCTTCACTTCGCTGATATGTGCGGTGCGTATCCGATCCGATTCTTCCAGTTTAAGCTGTGCTATTACCGGAGAGCTGAATTTAATGAAGCGGTACGGCCCGTCGGACTTCGGCGCCAGTTTCGCGGTAAATTTCTCGGCTGCGCTGGACAAAAAATGTGTTTTCGCCAAAACTCGCTGTCCAGTCTGTGGTTTCCAAGGTCGATGTCGTAAATTGTAGCGCCGCGCCTGGGCATATGCTGCGCGTCGAAGGTTGCTTGGTACAATTTCGAAGATGCCTTGTAATCGATGAGCTCGTTGGTGTGGGCTCTTTTCCGGGTTGCCTGCGCCTAGTGTGTTTTCGTCGTATAATGCTCGAGGTAATCGTGGTTCTCTTCCCTGTGTGAGAAACGCTGGTGTGTACCCTGTGGACTCGGAGACTTTGGTGTTGATGGCTAGCATTATATCTAGAAGTTGTTCGTCCCAGCGCTGTTGGTTCCCTTTTGCTAATTGTGCAATGATACGTTTAACGTTTCTATTTTCTAGCTCGATTGGGTTTTCCTGCGGCATGTATGGAGCAGTGAATTGCTGACGGATCCCCATATTCTTTAAATATTCCTTGAAGAGGGCGCTGCTGAATTGTGGTCCGTTCTCACAAATGAGAACCTTTGGTACTCCATAGCGGCAGACAATTCGCACGCAGGGCTTTCTGAAGGCTCTCACTTGTCGCCTTTCGCAGAGGAACTATCTCCGTCCACTTGGAGAACTTGTCGTACATGACCAGTGCTATGGTGTGACCCTGCGGCGTGCGCGGCAGCGGTCCTATGAAGTCAGCACCGATCGCCGACCATGGTACGTTGCTCAGGTGTATCAGCATGTGTCCGGCTGGTTTTTCTTGTGAGGGCTTGTACCTCTGGCAGGATTCGCAGCTGTTGACATACCTTTTAATATCCCGCGCCATGCCGGGCCAGTAGTAACGTTTGCCAATTCTGATTGTTGTTTTGCGAATCCCGTGATGTCCAGCGGTGGGGTTGTCGTGGTCTCCGGCGAGCACCTGAGGTCGCAGATTCTTAGGGACGCATAACTTCCAAGGTGGCGAGTCATCGTCTAGATCGGACACTGGAAAGTGTTGGTGGAGTTGTCCATCGAGGATTGTGTAATCCGGGAATTTCTCAGGGCTTGTCTTTACGTCTTGAAGTTTCGTGGCATGCCATCAGCAATCCGCGGAGTTGACGTCCCTTACTAATAGAACGTCCGCTGGCTGCCTAGAGAGGGTATCTGCCACAACGTTCCACTTTCATCGTCTGTATTTTACTTGCAACTGGTACTGCTGCAGCTCCAAGGTTAATTCGTACCCTTCCACGTACTGTCGCATTTTCCGAATGCCCCACACTATCGCGAGACATTCCTTCTCGGTGATTGAGTAACGCTGTTCCACGTCGGTGAGGTGGCGGCTGGCATACACGATCACTCGCTCTTCTCCTTCTTGCTCCTGCGTTAGCACCTCGCCGAGGCCATACTCGCTAGCGTTTGTTTGGAGAGCAAATTTTTTGTTGAAGTCTGGCTGCGCGAGAGGACGGGTGCCTCGATTAGTTTACTCTTTATTGTTTTGAAAGCCTGCTCTTGCTCAGTGTCCCATCGGAAGCGTTTGCCTTTCTTGTGAAGTGTCGTCAGTGGTGTTGTGATATCCGAGAACCCAGGTATGAATCTGCGATACCATGACGCGGTGCCTAGAAAACGTCGAACGCCTCGTATGTCGGTAGGGGGTGGCAAATCTCGTATTGCCGTGACTTTGTCCGGTCGGTGTGGACAAAGTACTGTCGGCACTCACTACGTGACCGAGGTACTTGATTTCCTCTTGGAAGAACTTGCATTTTTCTCTGTTGATTTTTAATTTTGCAGTTTTCAACCGACGTAATACTTCCCTCAGATTGTCCATGTGATCTTGCCACGATTTTCCAGTGATATCGTCCAAATATGCGAAGGCGTAGGGTTCCAGTTCCGGCCCGACGACCTGGTCGAGCGCTCGTTGAAATGTGGCCGGCGCGGAGTGCAACCCGAATGGCATCACACGCCACTGATGAAGGCCACGGCCAGCTACGGTAAATGCGTATACTTTTTGCTCTCGAGTCAGCATAGGGATCTGCCAGTAGCCATTTTTGAGATCGAGATTACTTATGTACCGCGCTTCTCGTAAACGATCCAGAATGTGGTGTATCCTTGGCAGTGGGTACGCATCAGGTACAGACCGGGCGTTGAGTTGGCGATAATCAACGCAGACGCGCCATTGTCCGGTCTTCTTCTTGACCAGCACCAGAGGAGCGCTAAATGGGCAGTTTGTTGGTTCGGTGAATCCCTTCTATAATAGCTCATCCACTTCGTCGTTAATTACTTTCTGCATAGCGGGATTTCTCGGGTAATAGCGCTCCTTAGAGGGGCCGTTCATCCTTCATTACAATACGGTGTATAACAATTTTTGACGTGCCCTCCAATTCATCGAAGCCACGTAGTTCTCCATCTAGGAACTTCTCGACCTGTTCCTCGACGGAGATGTCCTTGGTGACGATAGCCTGCTGTCCTGTTGGGTTGTTACTGGGATCTTGTTCTTGCCCGGCCGAGGTGTCCGGTGCCTGCGTTAGGGTGCATCGCTCTGTTGGGCAAGCTGCTCGTTCCCTCAGTTGGAGCTGTTGGCCTCCGCACTGTAGAGTGGTCCCAATTTTTGACAGGAAATCCATTCCTAGCACCAGCGGATTGATCACTCCTGGCATGACTGGTAGGTCTATCACGCCACTGCTATTGCCCAGTTGAACTTCTACTCGAAGGGACCGGTGTACCAACCGAACGCCATCGTCTGCCAGCTGCACCTTTACTCTCGTGCTGTCGGACGCCCCGGGGGTCCCAATTCCGCTACCCGTCGTCGTCTCCAGATTCACTTCTCCGATTCTCACATTTGCCAGGATCTTCCTGCCATCGCTAAGCAAAGGTGCCGATGCAGCCGTCGTGGCCGCCAACTGTTGTGGCTCATAGGAGGAGCTTGTCGCACCTGCTGTTACTTTGCAGTTCCTTGTATTGCTCGTGTGTAATTTGGTGGGGGGATGCCTGTGCTTATGCTGGTGGGATTTACTGGCCTTTACTAACCCCCCCCCTGTCTGTTGGCCATCCACGGCATTTCCCGCTCGTCTTCTGCAGCACTCGATGGTGCGCATGCCGACTTTTCCGCACTCCCAGCAGAATATTTTACTGGGACGCTGACACGCGTATTGTAAGTGCCCCTGTCCTCCGCAGCGTCTGCAAGCAGAGCGTGGATTCCTGATGATTTCTTCTGTTGACGCCTGCGTAACTCATCGAGGCTGCTCTGAAAGTCACCGGGGCGGCGATTCTGTTATTGAGGTCTGCGCCAGTTGTCGGTGTTGCTCTGGACGAGGTCGGGGTGGCGGTGCTTTTGTCTTTTATCTCACGATGTCCTCGAAATCTTCAGCGAGAGCGGTTAATTCTTCCAAACTCACGAAGTCCTTGCGTCGATTATGGAGCTGGTATTCGCTGCGACAATTCCGATAAATTCGTTGCAACTGTTGTTCGCTTTGTATGTCGGCTTGACTCATAAGGGTCTGTATCCCCAGCACGTAGTCCTTGAAAGTCTCCCGGCGTCGTTGAACGCGACAGCGTATGCTGTCATCGAGGTCCTCCAAGTACCGAGCCGGCAGAAAAAAATTCCGAAATTCGCGTTGGAAAGCCTGCTAGTTCTCCCAGTTGCGATTGTTGTTGCGATACCATGCCAACGCCCGGCCTTTAGCAACTCCAGCATGTTTTTTTTTTGTTTATACGTTTATTATTTATAAATTTTTTAAACTAACAATAATTATTCAAATCTTAAATCTAACTATTAGTTATTTAAGCCCATCCAATGATAGGCAAAAACAAAGTTTCTGCAGTTGCTTCTTTGGTTATCTTTTACGTCACTCGTATCCGGCTGAGAGCAAGAGTGTCCCTCCTCCTCAGCTGAGTGTGGCCACTGTAATTCAGGATGTTGCGTGCTAGTGGATTCGGATGGGACTCAAGCTTCTCTATGTAAGCTGTCACATGTTTCGATAACACCTCTTTTACCAACGGGACGTTAAGTTCTTTATGAATGCGCGAATTTTTAACATACCACGGAGCGGCTGTGATCATGCGGGTGATTTTATTTTGTCGTGTTTGCATTTTTTCTATGTTTGATGCTGAGGCAAAACCCCATAACTGAACTCCATAGCACCATATTGGTTTTAAGATCGAGTTGTACAATAGATGTTTGCAATCTAGACTTAGTGTGGAGTTTCTCCCAATTAGCCAGTTAATTTGAACTGCTTTCAATTTCATTTGGCATAGCTTTGCATCTATGTGAGACTTCCATGTTAAACGCTGGTCAAGGTGAATACAGAGGTATTTGACCTCACAGTGTTGCGGTATATTTTGTCAGTTGATTTTAATAGGTGGCCATTTTTCCCTGCGCAAGGTAAATGTTACGTGTGCACATTTTTGTTCGTTAACCTCTTTTTCACTGCTTTACCCATTTTTCCAGCTGGGATATATATTCCTGTAGTTTTCGAGATGCTCCCTGAGGGTTTTGGTGAACGCTTAGAAATGCTGTATCATCAGCAAATGCTGATGTGTGAATATTATTCATTATTGGCATGTCCGAAGAGTATATCAAATATAAGATAGGACCCAAGATGCTGCCTTGTGGAACTCCGGCTATAATCGGTTGTGGGGAGCTCAGAAAACTTCCTTCTTTGATAATGAATGATCGGTTAACGAAATAGCTTTCTATTAGATTATGTATGTATACGGGTAAGCATTGCTTCAGTTTGTGAATTAATCCTTCGTGCCCTACTTTATCAAAAGCCTAGAAGACATCAATGAACAGAGCCGAACAATATTTCTTTTCTTCAAAAGTTTTCCCAACCACATTTACAAGTCTATGCGTTTGTTCGATAGTGCTATGTTTTCTTCTGAAACCAAATTGGTGCTCCGGAATACAACCTTTCTCATTTAGTATGGTGGCCAACTTGCTCGTAAGTATTTTCTCAAAACGTTTTGACATGTTCGACAGTAAACTTATAGGCCTATAGGATTCGACTTTCGTATGGTCTTTTCCGGGCTTTGGAATCATGGTAATCAATGAAACCTTCCAATCTGTAGGATAGTATTCAAGTCGTAAAATAGCATTAAATATGAGAAGAATAATTTTTTTCGCTAAACGCGGAGCTCTAGAAGCATCTTGTTAGTGACTTTATCTACGCCTGGGGCTTTTTTCGAGCTTAAGCCAGCAATAGCATTTTCAATATCCCATATGCTAAATCTTAGAGGAACCGCTGCGTCAACAGCAATTGATGGTAGCTCAACAATGTTATCAGATGTGTTTGGAGTAAATACTTTCCTCAGGTGGTAAACAAATAAAGTCCCTTTTTCACTGTCTGTTCTTGCCCAGTCCCCGTTCAAATTTCGTATTTGAGGCTTAACACAGGTCTTTTGAGACCTCTAGTTGCTCGCCATAGCGAATAATCTGTTTGTGGTGTTGCGTCAAGCTCTTGAAGATATTTTTGCAGAGATGCGGTTTTTAGATCTTCTAATAGTTTTTTAAGGTTTTTGGTGCATTTTTTTAGCCTCGTTTTTAGCCAAGGAGATCTGTAGCGTTGCCATTCTCTTCGAACTCTTCTTTTTTCGGATAACTGTCGTTCTACATCTTCTGAATGAATTTTATTATATCTCGCCTGTGGGATAGTGGAAGTAGCAGGTTGAGCTGCTTGCTTAAGATTTGCCTCGAAATTTTTAATAGAGTTTTCTATGTCTTCAGGGGTTCTTAACGGCATGTTCTCCGTGCAATGGGCACTGAGATATTTTTTATATTTCATCCAGTTAGTACGTGTGACTGTTAATGCTGAATCGCCAGAAGGTGAAGCAGTTTCTTGGAAGTTGAATATGGTAACAATAGTGGGAGAATGATCGAAGGACAGCTCTAATGAAGCCTCGATTTGAATCATTTCTCTGGGCATGCCCCTTACCACTCCAAAGTCAATGACATCTGGGATTTTATTTCGATCAGTTGGCCAGTATGTTGGCTTCCCACTTGAAATTATGTTTAAACCCATTTTAAAAATAGTATCGTACAAAATACGTCCCTTCGGGGCAATAAGTCGTGACCCACCGCACGTATGCTTTGCGTTGTAGTCACCAGCTGCCAGGAAACGTGGGCCTAGTGATATATAAAATGTACTATATTGATTTTCTGTAATCGAAAACCAGGGGGGGTGAATAAATCGAAGAAATAACCAGGTCCTGATAAAAGTTTTCAACGCAAATGTTTGTTGCTTGGAGGTAATCTTCACAAAGTCCTCCCAATGAGTAGTGTTTGAGTCGCGACTTAATTATATTGCCGAACCACCACAAGCTCTGCCTCGGTTATCCTTGGTATCATAAAGAGTATATCCTTTGATTTAAAAAAAACTTCTAGTCGTCAAATGAGTTTCAGAGATCAACATTACATCAATTCCATTGCACATGAGGAAATATTCAAGATCATTTTTATGTTTGCGGATACCGTTTGCATTCCAGAAACAGATTTTTAAGTTCATGGTTTGTTAAAAACTTCTTGTAGCAGTGCAGACTGCATTTTCAACATTTCCTGCATCATGCTCATCATATTGGTCGTAAAGCTATTTACTGACTGTACTAGAGTCTCTATTGTGGCTTCGAGTCGACTAAGGTTAAATCCAGTAGTTTCGTTGGCTTCTGGCACTTTTTTCCCTATAGTTTGGTTAGTTTTTAGAACATTTGCGTACGAGAACTGGTTGGTATCTGGTTGGGCTAGTTGAGGAAAGCTGATGTTAGGCGAATAAAAAGGCTGAGCGGAATTAGTATTTGGTTTTTTGGTCAAGGAACGCTTAACTGTCGCATAAACAGGGCAGCCCCTGTAATTGGCAGTGTGGTTTCCACCGCAGTTGCTGCATTTCTTAGCTTTTGAGTCATCTTTTCGTTTATCGCATTTGGCGCTACCGTATAGGTCGCCACACGCAACGCATAGGGTGGGTAACTTGCAATAAGATTTTGTATGGCCATATTCTTGACAATTTAGGCATTGGACAGGTCCCGCTCGTTTGTGCGGTTCCTCTACTGTGACTTTTCGGTACAACAGATATCTTAAATTATAAATTGGGTGCGTTTCATTCTTTTTTAATTTCATATCACCTGGTTCCATTTCGACTCGAAAAAGTGGTTGTGGGATTCTCTCCCGGTTTCTTATGTTAGTAACATTTTTAACTTTGAAACCATTGTTTTGCAAACCTCGCTTTACATCCTCAGGATCCACATTGGAGTCAATACCTTTTATAACGATTTGAATACCTTTGGCGCTTTTTAGTTGATAAGTGTAAAAACTCTTGTTGTGTTTTTCAAATTCTGTAACTGTCTTTCGGTAATTATTTTCATGGTTTACCTGGATTTTTGTTTCATTAATATTACCCCGTTTTATTGGAGTTACGTAGAACGAGTTTTCCCCAATGATAGATATTAAGCTCTTTATTAGCTCATTTGAATTTTTCTCCCTCAAATAAATTGGGGGTGGTTTACTCGACCTAGTCGAAGCAGTGGCTTCGACCGCTTCATCTTGTAGAATTGCAAAAAGATTTTGTGTATCAGCACTTCCTTCTCTGGAAACTTTTGCTTGCGACTGAATTTTCGAAGATTTGGGGCTACGTCCTCTTTTTAGCACGGTTATATATCTATCCATTCCCACTTGAGTTTTTGATTTAGCGCTTGTTGTTGTTTTGTTTGTTTGCGAAGCTGAGCTGGGTAACGTGCTTACGGGCGCAATGACTGTTGTAGCATCACTGGTTATCATTAGAGCAGGAGAACATGATCGAGCGCGATTAATAGGTTCTGTTGTTACGTTTGAGCTTTCCTCAATTTTCTTGTTTTTATTGTTGCAGCTGTAGTCTGCAGCTACCACTGTCATATACGCATTTCTCCTGTCTAAAGATTTATTAGTAATTGAATAACTCATTAGAGTTTTCACTGTTTTTTATCTTTCGCTAGTTTCCTCTTGCAAGAGTAAATGTATGTATATTACAAGGCGCGACCAAATAATAAGCTGGATTATTATTGTTTTGTTGCAGTAACTGAGTTTATTATTGTTTACATGTCGTAACTTTCCACTTGTTAATTGCTAGTATATTTCTTTGTTTAGTTCAGCCGCGACGAAGCTGATAACACTTTTGGAACAATATTCTTAGACACCACTGTATTAAAGGTTATATATATTATCCTGCAGAAAAGTATCAAGTTCCAAAAATGCGAGTGGTTGTTGGCCGCCATCATACCGCGTCGCCCATCTGCGAACTGTGTCAATAACAGACCTATGCGAGGTGTGATCGTGCGTTTGGGTTGCCAGGGGTGTACCGATATATAGCGTTGGTAGTAGCGTCGCGCTGACTCGTTGCTGCCCACTGGGACCCGGTGAGGGAGAGCGCTTGTATTTCTGTTCGAGTTCTCTCAGGCGTGACTCCTCTGCGTCGCTTAACTCTGTTCTGTTGGCGTAACCTTAAAATCGTAGTCGTAACCCCTCTACCGTCCCTGTTGCCACGAGTCCAAGGTCCTCCATAATTTTCTGGAACTCTTCCTTCTGTACGTTGTACACTCATCCAGTTTTTATAGGTTTAGCGGTGCTGACACACATTATTTTAGTTAGTGATTTTATATATTAATTTTTGTATTTTAGTATTTACTTTCTGTATTAATTATTTTACTTGATTTATTGATATTTCAGTTAAATTTTATTTATTAATTATTTTATTGAATATTTGTTTAGTTATTATTTATTTCTTGCGGGATTCTACGGGCAGCCCAACTGCCTCGTAATTTTTCTGGTTTGCGGCTCTGTTGAATTCGTCTTGGTGAGTTTTCTTGCTGTGCGTGTCTTGGCTTGTGTGCGGTGCGTGTCGTGGCTTACGTGCGTTGTGTGTCTTAGCTTGCGTGCGTTGTGTATCTTGGCTTGCGATGAGGTTCTCCGCTGGGAGATCTTTGCTAACGATCTTGCCGGTGTGTTTCTCTGATGTTTATTTGCTTGGTCTGTTTCTTCACTAACCTCTGTGCGGTGTATATCTCGGTTGCTTGTTCACTGGGTGCGCTGCTTGGCTTTTCGTAGGGATAGCTTTATCCGGTACCGCTTCGGCTTGCACCGAGAAAACTTCCGGTCCTTAATGCGTGGGATTTCTGCTGCTATTGTCGTCGCTGAATTTTTGACCCCAAGGGTCTGTTTTGAGTCACTGGCTCCGCTAGGCATACTTTCAGGTGATACTTAAATTATGGCATCGCACTGAGCATTTTTTGCACGTTGTGCTTGTTGGTTTAATTCCGCATTGCCGTTTCTAGAGCAATTCGTCGAATTATCGCAGGTCGCTGAGGCTGCGGTTTCGTTTCAATTAAATATCGCTGACCGTGGAACTAGTGACCCACTTTCTTGCGCTCATTTGGTGAGGCGGCTCTTTTCCACTACAGTCAGCGTATTATTATTTCCATGTTTAAGCTTTCGCGTTCAAAGGAAACAACTGAAAAATTGAATACTTTCTGATAATTTGTAAACAGTAGATTTAGCAGTTTTGAGAATGCTACGAGGAGAATAGAGGAGTTAAAAAAAGAAAATAGACTCCTGCGACAGGAAGAATTGCTAGCAGATAAAACCCTGCCGCACAAAGATCCGATTGGACGTCCTTCACTACCTGCAACAAGTTTAAAAATCGTCAGGAGTATTACAAGCCTAAAGATGAGTATAGAAGGAATCGCAAAAAGTGTAAACAGACTAGTACCATTTTTCTCAGGAATCCGTTCTCCTGATTTGAGATTTGAGGTGTATAAATGTATTGAGGGATGTGAACTCGCGGGGAGGGGTATATCGGATTCCGAAAGGAGACTTCTTAGCGTGCGCAAAACAAAGATTTCATGGGAACGCATACGGGTTAATTAGAGGAAAGAAAAGAGCGAGCGTAGAAGAGCTATACAGTACCTTAAAGCTGTCTTATCTGAAGTGTAGATCTTTAGATACAATAATATCGGAAATGCAGACAGTGTCCCAACTCCCAGGGGAAGAAATAGTGGAGTTCGGAGAAAGGTTAATACATCTAAGGACACAGGCAGAAGACATTACAAAATCCCAGTATACTGAGGCCCAGGATCATGGACTGCGACTTGAGATTAATAAATCATTAGCAAGGACATTCGTGTGGGGGTTAAGAGACCCAACGATAAGTATGAAGATGTTGGGCACCAACGTGATCGAAATGGAAAGGCTGATCGCAGAAGCAATACAGCTAAACGAGATCATCAGCAGATATGTCGAAGACCAACCAAACCTTTTAGCGGGCATGAATCGAGTCTGGAATATAGAAATGAACCAAAGGACTGCAAGCCATACACCCATGGATGCCCCAGGGAAACTAAATACACAGCATGGCGATAACTTCATGCAAAACCCGAGTATCACGCGGGACGGAAAAAGGATGGGACGTCCTCAAGGTGGGGAAGCCAGTGCCAAAGCGCGAATAGTATGTAGTTTCTGCAGAGGGAAAGGCCATACTAGGGACGAGTGTCTCATAAGGAAAAATAGTCCATTCTGTGAGAAATGCATGATGTGTGGGCATGAACTAAATTGGAGATGTCAGTCACGGGGGCAGCCGACGAGAGGAAATTTAGCCGAACGTCAGGTAGGTAATCACAGAAGAAATAGTAGCGACCACATGTGTAGTGGTAGACAGCAGCCACAAGCTAATGAGGTTAGTTGGAATACGTATAATAAGGGAAACAAAAGCAGGGGAGATAATATCAAGTGTTTCCGTTGCGAAAAAACAGGACACATAGCAATAAACTGCCCCGTCAAGAGATATCAGGGAACAGCGCATGGAAACTATCGAGGGCCCAGCCAAGGCCACTAAGCTGGGAACCCGAAAAGAAAAGTAACTCGAGGCCACACATCATGGGAGTGACGAGTCATACATCGAAAACGATTGTTGAACCGTCCTCCTCTGATCGTTGCGAGAAAGTCGATCACGGGCGAGTCGATAGTGCAGGCGTTGAAAGTATTGAATCATTCGCAGAAGATGTTAACAATTGTGAGGAGGTAAGCTAAATTGGAGTTAAGCAAGCAGTTAATAACAAAAAAACAGTAAAGCCGACGGCCGTTGAGTCAGTGGATTCGTTTGGAGTTTTGACTTCATGCTTAAGTGCAAGCATTGCACAAATTTTAGTTTTGGTAATATTGTCTCTGGGTATAATAAAAGATGTAGTAAAAGAAAAGAAAATAAAAGTTTTTAATTATATAACAATAAGACAAATAAAGAAAATTAAATAACAATAAGACAAATTTGAATTCATGGCAAAAAGACGCAACAAAAGTGTTAGAAAATTTTTTCTCAAGGGTAGAAATAAAAGCAATAACATAAAACGGGATACAACGGAAAGAAGGGGACAAATTAATTCAGGATTGAGTTGGCAGCAGGGTCGCCCAGACACTAAAGGTGACGTGTTCATTGAAGTATCACATGAAGGTGCAAAAAATGGAAAACTCATCCTATTAGTGGATACTGGAGCAGACACGAGCCTGGTAAAGGAGAGCGCATTGAGTGGATCGTTGACGGTAAACACTAACGACGTAGAAACCCTTAATGGAGCTTATGGTGGATGGGTATCAACGAAGGGTTCCGTAGTGATCAAACCTAACGGTATGAATCACCTTTCTTTAAAGCTACAATTAGTGCCACTTGGACAGGGAGTGCCAGCGGATGGCATAATTGGCAATGGCAATTTGTGGAATCGGTCAATTATAAACTCAGTTAGTAAACGAGTAACATTTATGGACAAGAATAAGAAACATATTGAGACGCTGGTTATGCGTTTTAAGGGGAGAATTAGATCAGATCTTACATAAGGAAAGTTCGAAAGTAATGGCGAGAACTATCAGAGCGGTTCCAGTTGATACCGGAAATAGTAGTTCGTAAACCGGAAATTGTTCCGGGTGTGTATATGGGGGGGAAACTTTAGCGAGAGTAAAGGAGGACGTAGTTTACGTTCCGATTCTAAACTCAACGGAACAAGATGTAGAAATAAACAGTGACTTTAGGCCGAGGTTTTCTAGTTTCAATGAGTTTGAAACACCCCGTGCTAGTATGATAAATAGAGTAGGAGAGATAGATGTTAAGGATAGAATAAGTACTCTGATAAATAAATGAAATCTAGATGATAGTTTGAATGAGGAGGAAAGGGGTTTAGTAGAGAGAGTATGTGCAGCTTTTCATGATATTTTTCTGCAGGAATGAGATGAACTGTCCTATACGCCGGTCTTAAAACACGCAATACCGACCAGGCAAGACAAATTACCAATTAATTAAAAGCAGTATAGGTTACCTCATATCCATAGAGAGGAAGTGAACAGGCAGGTACGGAAATTGCTAGACGACGGGATTATCTCCCCCCCAAAATCGTCGTGGAATTCGCCACTGTTATTGGTACCAAAAGCCAAGAAAGACGGTCAGAAAAAAATGGCGGCTAGTGGTTGACTTTAGCAAGTTAAATGACGTTACGATTAAACAGGTTTTCCCTATATCCATAATTGAGGAGATTTTAGAGCAGTTGGTACATAGTAGGTATTTCTCAACATTAGATCTTACTAGTGGGTATCACCAGGTTTTGGTGGATGAAAAAGACAAAGAAAAGACCGTAGGGAAAATAGTTTAAAACTAAACACCCTTAAGTTTTCTAAATAAATAAATAAATAAATAAACACGGAAAAGTGTCAGTTGTTAAGAAGAGAAATAGTTTATTTAGGCCATAAGTGTTCTGAGCAGGGTGCACTGCCCGACCCACAGAAGGTTGAGTGTGTAAGGAATGTAAAACCTCCTAGGAACAAAAATGAGGTCCAGGCATTCCTGGGGTTAGCCAATAATTATAGGAAATTTATTGGGAGCATTGCAAAAATCGTTTTGCCAATTAACAAGTTACTAAGTGGCATATTACACGGTGACGCTTGACGCCTGGATAACTCGCCGCAATATTTTTTGCCTCTCTCTTTGAAGACGAAACCTACGTTAAGCGTATTGTGTTTATGACGGAGCATGATAGAATGGTTTTGAGCAAATTTTGCCAAATATTGGATAAATTATTAAAATTAAAAACTCGCAAAACGAAATCGTGTTGGATTAAATCATGGCGCTTTAATAGAAACACTGAAGGATGCTTGGCTTTGGCAAGCTCACTGCGGGATAGTGACCAAAGGAGCTACCGAAACTATTTTCCGATGAGCGATAGCAATTTTCAGCTTGTGCTTAGTCTAATTGAGCACGATATAAAAAAAACCGGCACCAACATGCGAGCGTCAGTATCTCCAAGCCAACAATTAAGGGTAACCTTACGGTATTTGGCCACCGGAGAATCATACCGCAGCTTGGAATACCAAACAAGACTTTCGTTGTCTTTCTTGGTGCAGTGCATTTCCAAGGTTTGCGACGCCATCGGGCGAAATATGTCTACCTTGTTTATGAAGGTTTGTATAGAAATTGAAAATAAATTATTGTATTATATGTATATTAATTTTAAATTATTATTCAGTTTCCAGTTTCTCCTCTTGAGTGGAAAAAATAAGCCAAGAATTTGAATTAAAATGGCAATTTCCATTGTGCCTAGGGGCGTTAGGCATAACTACAAAGGAACTGACACCATCGTGTTACTTGCACTTGCTGATGCTAATTGCTTATTTATTTGTGTCCATTCAACCATTCGTTTCGACGAAGAGTCATCGACAACGGTGCTGCTTTCTTCCCCTCCGATAAATGCATAGGAAATGGAAGAATACTTCCTCATGTCATAGTAGCGGATAATGCATTTGCCTTGAGTAAGCATTTAATTAAGCCCTATACTTTTAAGACCAGGTGTCCTGAAAAAATTACATTTAACAAACGAATTTCGCCGGCGCGTCAAGTAATCGAGAGGGCGTTTGGAATCTTAATTTCACGTTTTCAAGTTTTTAAGAAACCAATTAATTTGAAAAATGTCTCGAAAGTAGAAAGCATTGTCCTTGCAAGTTGTGTTTTACATAACTTTTTAATAGACCACTCTGCAGACATTCCACTTTAATAGACATTCTTGCGGAAATACAGCGGGACGAAATCCCGAGGTCTAATACAACTGAGTCTGAAGTATATCATGTTTACTCAGGCATCGATTCAGTTCGCAAGACATTCGCGGAATACTTCAGTGGAAAGGGAAAATTTCCACGGCACAATTCAATGAAATGTGTTATTTCATGAGTAACTTATGCTTGTTCCTTCATATTTATGCTGCAATAAATGCGAATATATACATACTTATGACTATGTACAATTTGCGTGTGTATTCGACTATCAACTAAAATCAATACATTTGTCGAGTGAAATAATTAAATCTTATGTTAAATTTTTTACACTTTGTCCTTAAAAATATTTTCCTAGTGCCTCTTATCTACTTTCTCTTTTTTCCTCTTTCTCTTTTTAATAAAATTTCCGTGCTCATTTTCTTTTTTTTTTTAAATTGTTATTCCTCATTTTCATATATTTTCCAGAATGTTTTTTTCCTTTTTTTTGTTTTTTTTTCCTCTTTTATTTTTTCTCTTCTTTCTTCTTTTTATGTCCTTTTACCCAAGAGTTTGTTTTTTTCTTCTTTTTTTATGTACAACTTTTTCCTCTTATTGCTATACACAATTATTAACTCCATTTAAATCAACTTAACAATAAAATTTAAGAATTATTAACTTAGTTTAATTTAATTCTTTAGCAAGCTGAATTTAAATTCTATTTTGTTTGCTCCCTTTACTTACAGATGTGATACCACACGTCTGTATATTTAACGCATTCATCACACGTAACGTTGGACTGATTCGCGAAGCCACATAATGTCATGGCGCCCTGACACCATGTGACAAATCGCAATCGACCACGAATTATCTATCCCAGCATTATTATATTTTACAAATTAATATTATTTATCTTAAATACATTTCGTTAGTAAGTTAAATTAGTGTCCAGTTAGTTAAACAAAATATCCCTAAAACTACATATACTTTACCAGATGATTACCCTGAACAATTATTTGCGGCGTCGCAGTTAATGGGATCCATACCTCTCTTTTTCGTCGTCCTGGCAAATAGAGAATTTTCCTGTACCCCACCTACGACCGCCTTGAAATATACAAAAATATATGTTAATTACGTTCGTTATTTTTCCCCATTTACTAAAATCTTAATTCTTTTTTTTTTTAAATGCGTCCGTGACTGTTTCTATTTTACTCGAATTGTTGTATTGTTTAAGCAAATTGTTATGGAATGGCTTATCCCTGTTCTTAATTTTTATAACTGTCGTGACTGGGCTTCTGATGCCTATCACCTCATATGGGCCTAACGATATCGGTGAAAATTTGTTTTTCCTAGTTTGCTTTTTCAGCAATACTCTATCTCCAGCTTTAATAATTACTGGGTTTAGCCTGTCATCGTACTGTCTTTTGGCCGCTTCCTTTGCTCGTTCCTGATTTTGCCTAACCATCTCATGGGCCCTTTGTATTTGGAATTTCTAGACCTTGATGGGATCATCCGCGTTATACAGTGGCCCACATTTTTTCTTCAAATTTGTTGGCATCTGCGCGTCGAATCCATACAGTGTGCGAAAAGGGGTTTGCGTGGTGGTTGTATGCGGAGTGTGATTATGCACGTGCATTGTCGCTGATAACCATTGGTTCCAATTGGAACCGTCCTCTTTTGCAAAACTGCGCAAATACTCTGCCAACGGTCTATGGCTTCGTTCTAAGGAACCATTGGCCTGTGGGTGGTACGGTGTTGTGTGTAATTTTTTAATTTCTAACAATTTACATGTGTCGGTGAATAATTTTGAAGTGAAGTTTGTGCCGTTATCTGTTACTAGAATGCGTGGAATTCCGTATCGCGTTACCACTTCGTCGTAGAATGCTCTGCATCAAATTCTGAAACGTCGTCCTGAAATGTAAGAATGTACTTATTACTGGATACAGTCTCCGGTAAAATACCTACAATGTCCATATAGACCTTATCGAAGGATCGCACTGGCGTGTCCGTTAATACTAGGGGCATTTTCGTTAGTTTTGAGCTTTTGTTCTCCTGACATTTGGAACATGCTCTAACGTATTCTTTTATCTGTTTTTGCATGCCTGTCCACCTGTATTCTTGCCTAATGGGTAAATAGGTTTTAACCGCCGCTTGATGGCCTCCTAATGGTTTATCATGGAAATCCTTTATTATTGTCTCAATTTCCTTTGGGTCTTCCAGAAGAATTGTATTACCACTCTGTTCTGTCTTTGGACTATCCGGTTCCACCGATGCGGAAATTTCCTGGGGCTTGTCGTTTTCTTGGGTTTTTTGGTCTTTCGCCTTAGAGCGCGTTTAGACTGCCGCGACCTCATTTCTATTTTGGGGTATTCTACTCAGAGCGTTTGCATTTAAATTTTTCTTCCCAGGTTTATACATATTTTCGAAATCGTACTCCGATAGTTTGTGTCTAAATCTGGCTAAACGGGAAGTCTGATCCCTTAAATTCTCTATACCCTTTAAGGGTTGGTGGTCTGTAAATATTTTGAACGGTCTACCCAAAAGATATGCCCTAAAATTCATCGTTGCCCAAACTATAGCCAAGAATTCCTTTTCGATTGTAGAGTAACGTTTCTCGGCTCCACTCAATTCCCTACTGGCGAACGCTATTAGCCTGTCCTTTCCTACTTCCCCTTGGGACAATACTGCTCCCAGAGCTTCCTTGCTAGCATCGGTGATCAACAGAAATTCCCTTCTAAAATCTGGGTATGTCAGTACCGATGGTGAAATTATTGCTTGTTTTAACGTCTCGAAAGCCTTTTGGCAATCCTCGGACCATTTAAAAACTACATTCTTCCTCAATAGCTTATTAATAGGTAAAGCTATCCTTGCCATATTGTCTATGAATTTCCTATAATAATTTACTAAACCCAAAAATGCTTGCACCTCCTTCTTATTCCTAGGTGGCAAAATATTCTTAACACATTCTACCTTCTGTGGGTCCGGCAGTGCACCATTTTCCGAGCACTTATGACCTAAATACACGACTTCGCGCCGCAAAAACTGGCATTTCCTAATATTTAACTTGAGATTATTAATTCTTAAAGCTTCTAGTACCTTCGCTAATCTTACCTCATGCAGCTCTAAATTACTACCATAAACTACAATATCATCTAAATATACAAAACAATCTATTCCTTGGAGACCTGTGAGGAAGTGATTCATGATCCTCTGAAAAGTAGCTGGCGCGCCCGTTAATCCAAACGGCATTCTCTCAAACTCAAAATGTCCCAATCCTGTGCTAAATGCGGTTTTTCCTGTATCCCTCTTATCTACCAACACCTGATTATACCCACTTGCTAAATCTAAGGTCGTGAAATATCTACTTTTGCCTAACTGATCTAGAATCTCATCAATTCTAGGAATCGGGAAAACTTGTTTGATTGTGGCTTCATTCAGTTTCCTGTAGCCCACTACTAGTCTCCACTTCTTTTCTCCGTTTTGACCACCTTTCTTGGGAACTATCAACAATGGAGAGTTCCACGGAGAAGTACTTTGTCTCACTATTCCGTCATGTAAAAGTTTAGCTACCTGTCTGTTCACTTCCTCCCTATGAGCCTGTGGGAGTCTATACTGCCTCTGATTTATTGGAGCCTGTTCAGCCCCCGTTGGAATTGTATGTTTTAACACCGTTGTGCACGTTAAACTATCACCTTCTAGCAAAAATGAGGAAATGATCCTTTCCATCGATTCCATTTCCTCTGGATTTAGGGTGGGATCTATTATTATTTCTTTCCTCAAGGTCTCTAACCTTTCCTCCACATCTATACCTTTTATCTCTCCCACTCTATTTATCATACTAGCACGGCGTGTTTCGAACTCATTAAAACTAGAAAACCAAGGCCTAAAATCACTGTCTATTTCTATATCCTTTTCCGTTGAATTTAGTATCGGAACGTAAACTACGCCCCCCTTTACTTCCGCTACGGTTTCCCCCATATACACTCCCGGAACGATTTCCTATTTCTGAACTACTATTTCCGTAATATTGGTTCTAATCCTAACTGGAACTACACTAATAGTTCTCGCCGTTACTCTTGAATCTTCACTATGTAAAATTTGATCTAGTTCTCCCCTTGAACCCATAGCCAGCGTCTCAATATGTTTCTTATTCTCATCCATACATGTTACTCGTTTTTTAATTAAGTTTAAAATTGACCTATTCCACAAATTGTCCCTACCAATTATGCCATCCGCTGGCACTCCCTGTCCAAGTGGCATTAATTGTAGGTTTAAACTGAGGTGATTCATACCGCTAGGTTTGATCACTACGGAACCCTTCGTGGTTACACATCCACCAAAAGCTCCATTAAGAGTTTTTACGTCGTTAGTGTTTACTGTCAACGATCCACTCAATGCGCTCTCCTTTACCAGGCTCGTGTCTGCTCCAGTATCCACTAATAGGATGAGTTTTGCATTTCTTGCACCTTCATATGACATTCAATGAACACGTTATCTATAGTGTCTGGGCGACCCTTCTGCCAGTTCAATACTGAATTAATTTGTCCCCTTCTTTCCGTTGTATTCCGTTTTATATTATCGCTTTTACTTATACCACTTTCTACTTAACTTCTTCTGGGAATGATTCAACACTTTCAGTGCTCCCGCCTGCACTATCGACTCGCCCGTGATCGACTTTCTCGCAAAGATCAGAGGAGGACGGTGGAACAATCGTTTTCGACGTATGACTCGTCACTCCCATGATGTGTGGCCTCGAGTTACTTATCTTTTTGGGTTCCCAGCTTAGTGGCCTTGCCTGGGCCCTCGATAGTTTCCCTGCGATGTTCCCTGATATCTCTTGACGGGGCAGTTTATTGCTATGTGTCCTGTTTTTTCACAACGGAAACACCTGATATCAACTCCCCTGCTTTTGTTTCCCTTATTATACGTATTCCAACTACCCTCATTAGCTCGTGGCTGCTGTCTACCACTACTTATGTGGTCGTTAATATTTCTTCTCTGATTACCTACCTGACGTTCGGCTAAATTTCCTCTCGTCGGCTGTCCCCGTGACTGACATCTCCAATTTAGTTCATGCCCATACATCATGCATTTCTCACAGAATGGACTATTTTTCCTTACGAGACACTCGCCCCTAGTATGGCTTTTCCCTCCGCAGAAACTACATACTATTCGCGCTTTGGCACTGGCTTCCTCAGCTTGTGGACGTTCCATCTTTTTGCGGTCCCGCGTGATACTCGGGTTTTGCATGAAGTTATCGCCATGCTGTGTATTTAGCTTCCCTGGGTCATCCATGGATGTATGGCTTACAGTCCTTTGGTCCATTCCTACCGTCCAGACGGGATTCATGCTTGCCAAAAGGTTTGGTTGGGCTCCGAGAGATCTACTGATGATCTCGTTTAACTGTACTGCTTCTGCGATTAGCCTTTCCATGTCGATCACGTTGGTGCCTAGCATCTTCATCGTTGGGTCTCTTAACCCCAACACGAATGTCCTCGCTAATGACTTGTTAATCTCAAGTCGCAGTCCATGATCCTGGGCCTCAGTATATTGGGATTTCGTAATGTCTTCTGCCTGTGTCCTTAGATTTATTAACCTTTCTCCGAACTCCACTATTTCTTCCCCTGGGAGTTGGGACACTGTCTGTATTTCTTTCCCCTAATTAACCCGTAAGCGTTCCCATGAATTCTTTGCTTTACACACGCTAAGAAGTCACCTATTTCGGAAGCCGATATCGGATTCGCAAGTTCACCCCACATCCCTCAATAAATTTATACACTTCATTTCTCAAATCTGGCGAACGGGTACCTGAGAAAAATGGTACTCATCTGTTTACATTTTTGAAATTACTTCTATACTCATTTTTAATCCTGTATTACTCCTGATGATTTTTAAACCTTTTGCAGGTAGTGAAGGACGTCCAATCGGATCTTTGTGTGACAGGGTCTTATCTGCTAGCAATTCTTCCTGTCGCAGGAGTCTATTTTCTTCTTTTAACTCCTCTATTCTCCTATGAGCCTCTTCTAAAGAGTCAAAACTTTCCCTTTTTTTTTGGTTTAAAACTGTCGAAAGCAAATTTCCCGAAACTCCCTTTTTCTCGATCAACTTTCTCAAAATTCAGTGAAATTCAGCTTTCCACCTTTCTAATTCCTTTAGCGCACTTTTGTTTTTATTTGATATAAAATTGAGCAGCTCTTCTAAGATTGCATCCGCCTTTTCTACCTTGGAGAGACTACCTAGATCTTTAATCTTTCCCTTTATTAACACTAAATTCTCCTTATTGTTTACAGTGGACGAAAGATTATCCCAAATTTTTTCAATGAACCTGTCCAACCGAATCTTTATAATCCCTTCCTAAATCCCTTAATCGCGCCTCCAAATCGAGCGAAATATCCATAAAGTATTGTGGTATCCTTCCGCTGAAGGACACCCACGACATATGAAATTAAACTTAAAGAATGTTGTGGTATCCTTCCGTTGAAGGAGACCCGCGGCAAAGCAAACGCTACTTTTAAAACTTAACTGCGGACACCACGTCCGCTCTTTATGTCACTCAAAATCAAACTCTTTTCTTAAAGTTAAAACAAATTACTAGCCAGCTCGGTTGAGCCAGCTAAGTGGGTCAATCGCTGCACTTTGTCCCATTGTGCAATATGCCTTTCTTGCAGAATTGGAATTCTGCTGGAAATTATTGCCTGTTGGGCAAGTGGGAGTTTCGCAACTCAAACTTTGATGCCTCGCTTGCCGAACTTGGAACTGCAAGCCTCCACGTTGGAAGTATGCAGCGTAAAAGTACCGTATTAATCAAAATGCTTGCGCTGGTTTTAGGGTGTGCAGATTGACCCACAACATCCCTCCACCCTTAGGGAAAGAAAAAATTAATATCGTGAAGCGATACATATAGTACATCGGATG
This sequence comes from Sicus ferrugineus, assembly GCA_922984085.1. Lineage (NCBI taxonomy): Eukaryota > Metazoa > Arthropoda > Insecta > Diptera > Conopidae > Sicus > Sicus ferrugineus. Next base: position 47,697,448 of record OV277349.1, read on the forward strand.
CAGAAAGTAAGTGTGGCTTTTTGTATTGAGGATCTGGTGTTTCATGTAGTGGGGAGGCTCAACATATTTTTCAGTTCCGCTTCAGATGGTTTCGGAATTTTCTATGTAGTACCACGCTGTTGATGGTGGCTCAAAAGTCTTGTGGTACAGGAAAGACGTAGAAAGATTTGTCTACAGGTCTTCTAGTGTTCGATCGCCTTTTCTCCTTTATGAAACGCGGAGTTTCGCTCGGTTCCATATGTTTTATGAAGTTGTGAAACTCATTAAGAGTAGTATGCCTTATATCATTGCTCTTCAGGCCCTTGACGGCATCCAGAAAATTAATTGATACATTGTAACGTGGGCATCGGTCGACGTCGTCGGAATTTTCTTGACGTCATGGTTGTTGCTGCTTTCTTGGTATTGTTGTTGTTGCCCCTTGCCCGATGTTGTTATGGGTGTTGTTGGCTTAACTGTATTTATTGAACATAAATTACTATACTATACAAACCGTAAATTTTTACTGTTTACACTCTATTGTATAATGCTATATTAGCAAGTATGTAAAATTGAATTATAATATAATTTTTTTTAATTTACTTTTACTAAAAAATTTATTTAATTTTAGCAATTTCATTAAATATAAGTAACTACTAATTAATTTCTCCTTAAAAATACCATATTCTAATACATAACATAGTACATTATTTTTCAATTTATTTATAGTTTAGTTCTTCTTTACTCATTTAATAAGCTTCGTTTTAATAAGCGAATTTTCTTGCTTGCTGAAACGATTTTTTCTCTCTCTTCTTTTCCTTTTTTTTTAATTTTACTTTTTACGTTATTAAACGTTCGTAATTAAACGCGTTGCAAGCATAAATTACTTGCGGAGTGCAATGCCCTAACAATGGTTTGAAGCAATACTTCCTAAGGGTTTTTTTTCTCTGGTTTTGAAATTCTTCAGTTTTTTAAAAACCTGGGACGTTGCTGTTTTAGAGCAACGAGGTAATTTGTACCCTTTTCTGTACAAATGTTGTAATTCACGTTTAAGTAAGCAAGTATTTGCTTTCTGAAATGCACGTAGTTAAAAGTTTGTGATTAGTTTTAATTAGTTGTGTTAGTAAATTTGTTTTTCTCTTTTTTTTCTTCTTGTCTTCCTCTTTTTTTTCTTAACGTTTTTTTTATATATTTTATTTATTTTTTTTTCTCTTATTTTATTCCACATCTTTTTCTCTTTCTGTATTTTTTATTTTTTTTAAACTCAAGTTTGTTCTTATTTTAATATAACTTCTTTTCTTTATGTTTTTCGTCTTAATTTTTGTTTTTCTATTTTCTTTTTTTTTCAACATTTAGGGTTAGTTTGTAAGTAAGTTTTCGAATCGTTGGACATTGTTTTAGGCCATCTTTGCCAATGTCATATCCTTTGGAGTTGTGAGGATTGCCTTCTTCTCGAAACAATTTCCATCGTATCGACTAAAGTTGAATTCGGCTATCCTAAATGAAATATTTAATACATATACTATACTATACTATAGAGTAAGATGAATGAAACAGTTTAAAATGAAACGGGATTACTTTTACCTCGCATCCAATATGTCTGACATATTGGTTTGAGTCTTTAAGTAATGTGTTCTTTTGAATATGTATTCACATATTAACCTGATATATTTTTCCTATTTCCCCATTGTTTCGACTAAGTTGATATAGAAATGCGTTTAGACTTCTCCTGACAAATTCTTACACACGATATTTAATTAATATTATTAACTCTATTATTATAGTTTTAAACAAAATTTTTATTATTAACTCTACTAACTTAAGACCAATAATATTTACAATTTTTATTAATTCCTTTTGTTTTTTTTTTTTGTTTTTTTTTGTTTTTTTAAAATTCTAGTCTTCTACTAATTTTTTTTCTTCGATTTCTCACATGTATCGTCATGTAATTCATATTAGCTTGCTTTGTTAACTGCAAGTTATTAAGATTTGTGAAATCGGATGCGACATATTGATTAAAGGCGAAATCATGTCCGCTTGATTCTAATACGGGTACAAAAATTTTATAATTTTTCAGATTAACCAGTGAAAACTGGTATATTACTGGAGGAATTCTCTTCTTATGCACCACTGTTTGCATGTCACCTGTGTCTACGTTGAGAACTTCATTCAAAATATTATCTTTAAGTAAGCTACTGTCGGCGTCTGTATCAACCAGCAGAATGAGTTTTTTATTTCTGGCCTCTTCCCAAGGCAACTCAATAAACACGTCATTTAAACTAGATTGCTCCCGGTTAGACACTTCCCCCTCAATCTTTTTATTTTTATTATGCAGGTTATGAACATGAACACTCGCATTCACACCTTGATTTGGCAACTTAGGAAAAGAAACTCTCCACTTGGCTATGATTTTTGATTTCATATGACTTGCAAGTGCTTTTATACAGGTAACATATTCCGTTATTCTAAGACTAATGCCCCTTGCTTTACAATGCTGAAAATTGCGGAAGATTGTTCTTATAATAAATACAGCAACCAATTGTGCAATCAGAAGTATTGTCATTAAACACTGTACTCCAACTTCAATTATCTTTACAGCCTGAGCTACCGATTCGTCTGATTTTCTCCGAATATTATTTTTGTTTTCTATATTCTTATCAGCTGTATTTTTTACTTTTCTAGCCTTCTTCAATTTTGCTGAAGTTGGCAACATATCCACAATCTTTTCAGACGTAGGACTTACTGTTACTACTTCAGTTATTGAGGCTGGTAACGTATCCACAATCGCTTCCGATGTCGGACTTACAGTCACTCCCTCATTTGTTGAAGTTGGTAACGTATCCATAATCGTTCTCGATGTCGGACTTACAGTTACTGCTTCATTTATTGAGTTTCGTAACGTATCCGCAATCTCTTCAGATGTTGGACTTACTGTTACTACTTCATTTATTGAATTTCGTAACGTATCCACAATCGTTTCCGACGTCAGACTTACAGTCACTCTCTCATTTGTTGAAGTTGGTAACGTATCCGCAATATTTTTAGATGCTGGACTTACTATTACTACCTCATTTGGCCTTAAGTTACTATTTATGTAGGGTTCCCAGGCTATTGGCATTGTCTGGGCCCTCTGAGGTTTCCCTGGAACCTATCCCAATTCTTCTTCGCCTCACAATCTCTTACAATATGTCTCGGTCTGTTACACCAGTGGCATGTTATTGAATCCTTTTGTTGAGGTCGATTGTCTCTAGCATTGTGTGAAGGGTTTTCCAACCTCCTTTGGGTGAAATTCTGTTGCGTTGGGCCCCAGCGATTACTATTCTTACTTTCGCTTGCACTATTTGTTTGCTGTTGCTGCGTATAGTCTCGTCGTCCCCACTGAGGTGGTCCCCGCGACGAGTTCTTACTCTGCATATTCTGCCCCTGCGCCTTCTCGCACCTCCAGTTTGGCTCATGACCGTAAACCAAGGTGTATTTTTCCTTATGAGGCATTCATCCCTGGTATGGCCCGTCTTGTTGCAGAAACTGCACACAATCTTAAGTTTGGGGTTGTCGCTGCGTTCTGCACGCATGGGTCTGCGGTCTGCGGTCTGCCCCTTTCTCGGATAACTTCACTTCCATTCGATTACTCGAACGGTATTCATTTGTCGCATTCGGTTGTATTGGGAACCTCTTCCCGTAGAGCCTGATCCCCTGAACTCTTATAATGGTCCAATATATAGTCCTCGGCCTGCTTTCGTAAATCAATTAGTCTTTCGGCGAATTCCCTGATACCTTCTCTCGGAGATTGAACAGTCATCTGTATCTCCGCCATCACAGTGTCCAGTGATTTAAATGGCAGGTACGCTTGTTTTATCGCTGCGTATAGAGCTTCTGTCGTGGTGACTTGCTTCCCCCTCAATAGAGTATACGCACTACCGTCAAGCCTCTGTTCCACGCAAGCAATAAAATCATGCATTTCTGCATTGCTGATGCCCAACTTAGATAATTCGCACCCCTCTATGAACTCCCCTCTCAAGTCGAGTGATCTCGTCCCTGAAAACAGAGGTACCAGCCTACTAACAGATTTCGAAATCGCCTCGATACCCATTTTCTCTTTTATTGATAATGCGGAAGGAAAGGAAATGGAGTTGCTCTGCTTTGGGATGCTGACTTGAACAACAGCTTCCTTATGGTGCAGCGTTTGGTCGTGGGATGGTCGTTAAATGTCCAAATTGTCTCTTCCCATTCCTTATTTCCTCCACGTACTTCTGGTTCCTATGGTCTATGAAATTCAATAATTCATCTAAAACGGCATCTGCCTGTTCTACTTTTGAATTATTGCTGGCCCTACTTAATTTGGCTTTAATTAATTCCAAGTTTTCCTTATTATTTATTGTTAAATACAAATTTAACCACATCATCTATAAATCTATCTATTTGTCCTAACAAATCCTTATATTCTCTTTTAGTAACAAAATTTTTTCTTCCCATTCATTTACTATTTCCATTAAGCTAACTTAAATAGTTTGGCTGCGATTAAAACTGCAGCAGTCAGCAACTCTCTTCCTTGTCACTACTGACCTACTTCAATTAACACAAATAACACAACACGCTGAAATAAATTCAAGGCCAGAGTAAGTGGCCGCATTAAAATCGAGCGTCGAATTTCTTTATTCTTACGGTCGTTCACCATTCGCTCACTACGTGGAAACAAAACGTTAACCTTGAAGCAATGATCGCGTTTCAAGCTTTAACCAAATAAAACACTCGAACTCGTGTTCGAACTTTTATAAATAGATTATTTATTTTTATCTAAAGCTAAATACATTTATTTTTTTTTCTCTAAATAAAATTACATTTTTTTTTAAATCATACTAGTTTTAAATGTACACTTCACTGCACATATTCGATTTAACCATCGTTTGTTGTTTTTTTTTCACTTCAATATCGTTCAGCGGGGAAAACGAAAAGAAAACTACCGACACTTCAGGTTTGTAAAACGCGTAACCTGATACAAAACAAAGTTCATTGCATTAAACTTTGTTAAAACACGCGCGGTATGTTTTTTTGGGACAATTTTTGGGACAAACATTTGGGAACCAATTTCCACTGAACCCAATGTCCATTTTCTTAAAATAATTCCCCAAAATCCCAAAATAATACTGCAAAACGTTGAGAGGAATTATTTTTCCCTCTGGTTAGTTTGAGGTGTAAAAAAAAATCAACCCGGCATAATATGCCACTGGGTCGGACTCTCCTGCAATTGGTATTGGCTTCAACCAGGAACAATGCCATTCGAGCTTGTGTTGGTGTATCAATCCCCCAAGCCAGACTCAGCCTCAGGTTAAAGGGTAAAGGAGTCTTGCCCAGGATTGAGTTTTGTTAGTACGAGGAAAATAAGTATACGAGTATAAAATTATAATAAACAATGTCGTAAAATTGTAATATTTCTCAACAATAATAAATATAATATAATTTAAATTTTCACATTAATTTATAATGTCTTATACCCTACCTAAAAATTTTTCCCCTTTAGGTTAACATTTACTTAAAATAAAATTCATTTGTTTTCCTACCAGTTCCCATCTGCTGTAAATATCTGCAACTAAATTCTCTTTCGTTTTTCTCTTTTTATGTTTAAAAAAAACGACTCAATGTAACCGAACTTTCCGAATTAACTTTGGAAATCGTAAATCGCACATATGTGTGGTACCCAAAATTTCCATCAAATTCTCTTAACAACAAAAGAGGCTTTATATCTAAGTAAAATTTGAAAATGGCTTATAACAGCTACTACCGCCTACAGTCATTAATGAACACAATTTAAGTGCTCAACATTTGGTCAAGAACTCAGTACGCCATGCTCGAAATAAGCATATCAATATAAAACATCCTCACATTAGAGAAGCATTTCATAATAAAGTAATAGATCTAAATTATGAGTCGAGCAATTTAATGATTGCGGATATAAAATTTCCAATATAAATAACACAAAACAACTCACTCTGAAATTACCGTTTTCCTAAAGCTTCGTGCGTTCCCTTCCTGTTCAATTGCTTACCGCCAAGTTGTTCTCTTTTCTTTTTTCAAAATGTCCACTAATTGCATAGAATTTTTTTGCAATATATTTCCTTTTGTTTCCTTGCTTTTTATTCTTTCCACTTTATTGTGTTACAGTTTCACTTTCATTGCTTCTATTTCACTTCTATTTCAATTGTATTTAAATTTAAAGCTGTCTTTATTATTTTGTACCTTCACTTTTCAAGTTTTTTTTTCCTTCTTAGAATTTTAAAATTCTTTTATATTACTTTAACTAAATCGAATAATTTTTTCCCCACTTTTTTCACTGTTATTTCTTTTCTAAATTTTTCCTCTCTTATTCCACTTTACAAATTTTTTAAAACTTCCGCGATCTTCGGTTCGCGGACCGGCTGCGCCAAATATGTTGTGGTATCCTTCCGCTGAAGGACACACACGACATATGAAATTAAACTTAAAGAATGTTGTGGTTGAAGGATACCAGCGGCAAAGCAAACACTATTTTTAAAACTTAACTGCGGACACCACGTCCGCTCTTTATTTCACTCAAAATCAGACTCTTTTCTTAAAGTTAAAACAAATTACTAGCCAGCTCGGTGTTAATTTGGCTAAGTGAGTCAATCGCTGCACTTTGTCCCATTGTGCAATATGTCTTTCTTGCAGAATTGGAATTCTGCTGGAAATTATTGGCTGTTGGGCAAGTGGGAGTTTCGCAACTCAAACTTTGATGTCTCGCTTGCCGAATTTGGATTCCGCAAGCAGACTTGCTATTTTCGAGATAAAATACTCTTGCCCAATTTAATTTCTACTTTAAATTTATTGAACTGTGATCGAGAAGCAACCACAGTTTGGCCTACAAGTATGCCTTCCAAAGAATAACTGCAAGCCTCCACGTTGGAAGTATGCAGCGTAAACGGGCAAAGTACCGTATTAATCAAAATACTTGCGCTGGTTTTAGGGTGTGCAGATTGACCCACAACAAAAGTAACAAAAGAGAACAAAAACAAAAAAGACAACGCTTGTAATTTTGCCAACACTTTGGGTCTGACGAGCAAATTAACAAAAAACAATCAAAACCTCAGCAATGTTTTGCGCTGAAATTCAACCTCAAGCGTAAGCGCCACTGCCACTCTCGAGTTTCACGTCACTTCTTAATTATAGTCACACTTCGCGTATTTTCTTTAAAAAAATTTTTTTTCGTAGCATTCGCGAAACTGCTAAATCTACTGTTCAAAAAATTATCAGAAATTAATCGTTTTACAATTCTTCATTTGTCTCACAATATTTAAATTTGCACAACAAATTATTATAATAACCCCTAAAGCCAGACTCAGCCACAGGATTACGGGTAAGGGAGTCTTGCCCAGAATTATTTATGTGTGTTAGTATTAATATATATTCGCTACAAATTTATGTTAACACAAACTCACTTGTGCCATCGATTTTCGGTTCGTAATAACCGTCTGTGCCAAATATGTTGGGGTTCATCCTTGAAAATTCTGGTCGTGGGTTTCTCCGAAGTCCTTCCTTTCCAGCAGTCCGTTTCGAAATTAAACACTTTAATTTTAATTCAATCATTTATTAAAATCACACTTAGAATTATACACGGTCCGGAGCTGCACTTCACTAATGACTAATCACTATTCACTACTCAACTAACTAACTAACTGACTACTACATACCAGTCTTATTTATATTTCTGTATGCGGTAACTTAAACACGGAAATAATAATGCGCTAACTGTAGCGGAAAAGACCTGCCTCAACACCTGACCGCAAGAAAGTGGGTCGCTAGTTCCACGGTCAACAAGTGCAATCTGTCTGTCTGTCTGTCTGTCTGTCTGTCTGTCTGTCTGTCTGTCTGTCTGTCTGTCTGTCTGTCTGTCTGTCTGTCTGTCTGTCTGTCTGTCTGTCTGTCTGTCTGTCTGTCTGTCTGTCTGTCTGTCTGTCTGTCTGTCTGTCTGTCTGTCTGTCTGTCTGTCTGTCTGTCTGTCTGTCTGTCTGTCTGTCTGTCTGTCTGTCTGTCTGTCTGTCTGTCTGTCTGTCTGTCTGTCTGTCTGTCTGTCTGTCTGTCTGTCTGTCTGTCTGTCTGTCTGTCTGTCTGTCTGTCTGTCTGTCTGTCTGTCTGTCTGTCTGTCTGTCTGTCTGTCTGTCTGTCTGTCTGTCTGTCTGTCTGTCTGTCTGTCTGTCTGTCTGTCTGTCTGTCTGTCTGTCTGTCTGTCTGTCTGTCTGTCTGTCTGTCTGTCTGTCTGTCTGTCTGTCTGTCTGTCTGTCTGTCTGTCTGTCTGTCTGTCTGTCTGTCTGTCTGTCTGTCTGTCTGTCTGTCTGTCTGTCTGTCTGTCTGTCTGTCTGTCTGTCTGTCTGTCTGTCTGTCTGTCTGTCTGTCTGTCTGTCTGTCTGTCTGTCTGTCTGTCTGTCTGTCTGTCTGTCTGTCTGTCTGTCTGTCTGTCTGTCTGTCTGTCTGTCTGTCTGTCTGTCTGTCTGTCTGTCTGTCTGTCTGTCTGTCTGTCTGTCTGTCTGTCTGTCTGTCTGTCTGTCTGTCTGTCTGTCTGTCTGTCTGTCTGTCTGTCTGTCTGTCTGTCTGTCTGTCTGTCTGTCTGTCTGTCTGTCTGTCTGTCTGTCTGTCTGTCTGTCTGTCTGTCTGTCTGTCTGTCTGTCTGTCTGTCTGTCTGTCTGTCTGTCTGTCTGTCTGTCTGTCTGTCTGTCTGTCTGTCTGTCTGTCTGTCTGTCTGTCTGTCTGTCTGTCTGTCTGTCTGTCTGTCTGTCTGTCTGTCTGTCTGTCTGTCTGTCTGTCTGTCTGTCTGTCTGTCTGTCTGTCTGTCTGTCTGTCTGTCTGTCTGTCTGTCTGTCTGTCTGTCTGTCTGTCTGTCTGTCTGTCTGTCTGTCTGTCTGTCTGTCTGTCTGTCTGTCTGTCTGTCTGTCTGTCTGTCTGTCTGTCTGTCTGTCTGTCTGTCTGTCTGTCTGTCTGTCTGTCTGTCTGTCTGTCTGTCTGTCTGTCTGTCTGTCTGTCTGTCTGTCTGTCTGTCTGTCTGTCTGTCTGTCTGTCTGTCTGTCTGTCTGTCTGTCTGTCTGTCTGTCTGTCTGTCTGTCTGTCTGTCTGTCTGTCTGTCTGTCTGTCTGTCTGTCTGTCTGTCTGTCTGTCTGTCTGTCTGTCTGTCTGTCTGGTCTGTCTGGTCTGTCTGGTCTGTCTGGTCTGTCTGGTCTGTCTGGTCTGTCTGGTCTGTCTGGTCTGTCTGGTCTGTCTGGTCTGTCTGGTCTGTCTGGTCTGTCTGGTCTGTCTGGTCTGTCTGGTCTGTCTGGTCTGTCTGGTCTGTCTGGTCTGTCTGGTCTGTCTGGTCTGTCTGGTCTGTCTGGTCTGTCTGGTCTGTCTGGTCTGTCTGGTCTGTCTGGTCTGTCTGGTCTGTCTGGTCTGTCTGGTCTGTCTGGTCTGTCTGGTCTGTCTGGTCTGTCTGGTCTGTCTGGTCTGTCTGGTCTGTCTGGTCTGTCTGGTCTGTCTGGTCTGTCTGGTCTGTCTGGTCTGTCTGGTCTGTCTGGTCTGTCTGGTCTGTCTGGTCTGTCTGGTCTGTCTGGTCTGTCTGGTCTGTCTGGTCTGTCTGGTCTGTCTGGTCTGTCTGGTCTGTCTGGTCTGTCTGGTCTGTCTGGTCTGTCTGGTCTGTCTGGTCTGTCTGGTCTGTCTGGTCTGTCTGGTCTGTCTGGTCTGTCTGGTCTGTCTGGTCTGTCTGGTCTGTCTGGTCTGTCTGGTCTGTCTGGTCTGTCTGGTCTGTCTGGTCTGTCTGGTCTGTCTGGTCTGTCTGGTCTGTCTGGTCTGTCTGGTCTGTCTGGTCTGTCTGGTCTGTCTGGTCTGTCTGGTCTGTCTGGTCTGTCTGGTCTG